>JANPWX010000602.1:792489-826642 GCA_024734555.1 Trochalopteron elliotii | reverse complement strand
CCTATCTACCTCCAAGAGGCACGGCGGAACAGCGATGAGAGGAGCTCTAATACGGCTGCCAGTCTCTCAGACGCAGCAAATGCGCTCGGAGCTGTAGAAAACGGCAGGGAGGCGGGAAAGGGATGAGGAAGAGCTGTGGCAACACCGTTGTGGGTTCTCTCAGTGTCGGCTCCCTCGAGTCGTGAGGCTTTTATATGGCCTCAGTCTTCCACATCCTTTTTTCCATAAAATTACAGAGGCATATAAAACCGTAGCAAACGTCATGGACATCTCAAAGTACTGCGGTTTCCTCATAAAGCAGGGCTGTGGATTTTGTTTATAAAAATTCAGTAATTTCATCTGCAAAAGGCCAGAAGCATCAGTGCTCAAGAAAGTATGGTTTTCAAATCACACTGTAGCTTTCCTGTGTGCCCCTTGCTAGGTTAATCCCTTCATTCACAGCCCAAAAGCAGGAATTAAAGCAACAAGTTTTTAAATAGCTCCGTGGAAGGCCTTAGCTAGTGTCCAGGTGTAACACCCACGGTACTTCATGCTCTGTTCCCACTGCACCAGGGGGTGCAGGGCGTTCTAGCTCACCTCCATGAACTGGGAATGTTTCACACCAGCCCCCCCAGCTGAAGCTGTGCAAGACAAGAACACCAGAGTTTTGTTTTAGCTCCTGGCTTTCAAACACCTATTTCAGCATACGGTAAGAATCCACCCTAAATTTGTCTTTAAGGCATGACTGAACATGGCCAACATGCCTATATATTTTTGATGCAAATCCTTTAGAGCTGACAGCCCTTCATTTCAATACAATATAAAAATGTCAGTCCTTCCATTCACCTACAATAAAAAGTACACAGTCCAGCCACAGGTAATTTTTTTTCACCTGTGAGAGCACAAGAGGGGGTGCAGTTCTGGGAAATACTGACTCCAAGAGAAAGACAGTAGCTGATCTTTTCTTCTCTTAAAAATTTTCTGCTGCCAACTTCAAAAAGGATCACTGGGAGCACACTGTTGGCCAGAAGGCCGTGCAGAAACTTACCTGTTAGAACGGTTACCATATGTGTAATTTTAAGACAGAGTAAGCCACATTCAATATACTGACTAACTGAAATGCTGGTCCCATTTCAGTTCAATTCCCAACTGTCGTTTAGTGAGATTGCCAGAAAAGGCTATCATCCTAGATTGAGTTACCCCAACTGGCTTTGCATGCTGCAGAATTCAGTCAAAATTAGTATCTTCTCACCTTTAATAGTGCAGACTAGAAAGTGATTATACATTAATAGTAAAAAGCCTTACTCTTTCTCATCTGTCAATGAGTAATGTTTTCAGTGTTCTTTCCTTAAATTCACTGATACAACACTAAAACTATTTAAACATTGTAGTACTGCTTGAGAGACCTTACAGGATATTATTTCTCAAGAAGCAGAATTACAGCTGTCAAAAAACAACTGCCTTTTTTTTTTTTAATAAATCTTTTCCAGCAAGTCACATGATAGGTTCTCAGTTAGAAGGAAACTGCATTTCAAGATGTTTACTGTACTTCTGTGCTTTGCCTTTTATTCTTTCTGCTTAAGACTGACTGGAGCAACACACACACCAAAAAACCTCCACCTAAAAACAATGCTGTAATTAAGTATTCTGAGAACATGCTGTTTTCCTTGTTCAAGGCTTATAATTAAGTTAAATCATGTCTCATTTTCATGTCCCAGTTTTAGGGTTTGTTTTTTGTTTGTTTGAGGTATTTTTAAACAAATTACATTTTTACTGTTTCAAGATATGGATTTTAAAGGCTGTGGTCTAATCTTTTCAAATCTTAAGACACAAAACAAGATAAACCAAGTACTTTCTTTTACTATGTATTATATTAACTCTCTGAAATACCACAAATTTAAGAGGTTATTACAATTCTTATTTTATGATACTGCAAGCAGAGATTCTTTATCAACTAAAACAAAAAGCTGAAGGCAAAACCATGCCTTTGGCTCTATTAGAATAAATTCAGAGTAGCTCCACTGTAGCTGCCCAAATTCTGCCATGTTAATCCAGATGTCCTTTGTTTCCAAATGCTATGCAATCTCTACCATTACAACAGGCTGCTGCTATTTTCTCCTCCAAATTCACATTCAATGAGTTCATGTGAAGGTTTTAAACAAAGAGGTTCTCACAGATTTGGATGCACTACTTCAAGATATTACTGCCCCCACCTGTCCACCCTGTACCATTCTGCTGAATGTGAACACCTCTTAAGCCAAACAGGATTTGTGTTCACAGCAGTCCATATCAGGGCATGCTCTCTCTTTTGGTAGCTGTGTGCTGCTGCAGATACCACCACCACGGACCATTTTTCAAAGATGCAAAGCAACTAAAGGATGATCTACCTTAGGGATTTTTTTCACAGATGCAGCAATATCAGTGTATACATGTTTGTATGAGTGTAAATACCTTCAGGCAGCAGAATATCCATAAGAAGGCCTCACAAGTTCCTCAAGAAGTTCCTCAACATGACACCAGACCTCTGTTTCCTGACTGCATCTGCAGAACAGAACAGAACTTTACTCCATGCTGGAGTAAAGACAATATGATGCAGGGAGCTCTCCACCTATGGATTTCTAAAGGACATTATTCTGTACTTACCTTGAACTCCAACCAAAAGGATGTTAAAAATAGAATGAGGAAGTAAATTAAGATTGCTTTTAGATGAGGATACTATTAATACATCACTAGAAGAGAATATTGTACTAGGTTATAATGAGCAAAATACAAAGTGACAATCTAAATGGTAGGCCTGAAGTTTCTTTCATAATTATGGCAAAGTCTGTAGGCCACTGCAAGGGGATTTCCTTAGCAAACAAAATGACCAACACTAACAATCATGAGTAATTAAAAGCAAGTATGTAGAAAGGAAGCTGCTACTCCAGGCAAGTGCCCTAATGGAAGGGGAAAGGCAAAAAATATGTAATAATAATTCTAAAATTTCATAAACAGAAAAACAAGTGATGTCTTGAGTATAACCTTCAACTTCATCAGGCACGCTGGGGCAAAAGCCTTTATTTGTATCTCTGCATAACATCTTGCTTTGAGATGCACTTAAACCAAAGGATATAGGTGTCAGGTCACCACCTTACACAAAACAGGCACAAAAGGATCTTTGAAGATCCTTTGCCTAAGGATCTTCAAAGCCAGATGGTCAGATTCTAAAGTCATGTTATTTGGAAGGTGGAATTCCCACAGCTTTTATTCTCTTCTTTTTAAAAACAATTTTGAAACAATCCTAATCTATTTATAAAATGATGTAACACTGATCATTGCCATTTACCCTCTGTTTCGTAAGCAGCAAATTCAGGGTCTTGTATGGTGCTGTCCAAGCTCCCCTTCAATTCTCATTAAAACTTACTTCAAACATACTGATTCTCTGGCACTTACAGAAAATTAGTACAAATGCAGACATTATGAAACAGGTTGCCCAGCCTTTCTTAGAGGCTTAAAACTAGACAGTCATCTGTGATCACAGTACAATGTACAACTTGTCCCTGAATGCCTAAAATGAAATCCCTTAAAATGTGGGTATCTGTAGGTAGCAAACTTTCCCCCATGACAGAAGTTTGAGAGGCTTCACTGAGCCCGTGTGCTTGGCACTTTACCAGCTGAGAGCAGGACATACCAGATAGATCACACTACATATGAAGCATACATCCAGCCTACTGTTTTAATGAATGTTTTCTGTGCAGGTGAGTATTAAGAGAATGTCAACAAAGATTTGTAGCTGATAAATTGGATGAGTAAATGTAAATGGATTTGTAGTTGCTGAAACAACTGGGAGCTGCATTTCTTTTTCTAACTCAAGTGACTCCAAACAAACCACTGGGGCAGCAAGACCTCTGTTTCTCAGACCTTCAGTGTGGCTAATGCACCTGGCTTCAGCACTAGGACAAACTCTGTCCCTTCACTTCTACCAATATGATTCTAATGCAAGCACAAGGAAATATTCAAAGTAACTTTACTGAAAAGTGTGGGTACTCGAGAGACACTTTTTCCTCTTGAAAGTTTTATGATTATTTCAGCACCTATAAGAATTTCCAGAATTCCTTATTAACAAAGTCCTCACTGTATCAACTCAAGCCCCACTTAGGCAACAGCATAAGCCAAGAGCATGGCTACACAGGAAAAAACATTCACTTGTCTGAGTGATTCCAGTGAAAACCCTTTTGCATAACAGAGCCACATCCTCATGCAGTCCAGGAAGCTACATGCTCTATCACTTGCTGCACTGGTATAAATGTCTCAGGGGTAAGAGTTACAGAAATTGACTCATGCACATTCATGAAACAGGCATACTTTAATATACGCTCCATTTTTTTTTTCCAAATGACTTCATACATAAACAGCACTAAAAATACTACTTTATATATATACCCATCTGTTAAAAAAAAGCAATATGTGCTTAATTCTCATGGCAACAAAAAGGAAAAGACTACTGCAGTATACAAAGAGTACTGGAAGGATCAGAGACTATCTCAAATTGGAAAGAACTCATAAGGATCATCAAAAGTCCAACTCCCTTCTCCTTTCAGGACTGAATAAAACTAAACCATATGACTAAGAGTAACATGCAGATGTTTTTTTGAACTCTGTCAGGCTTGATGCTGTGACCATTTCCCAGGAGTATTCCAGTGACTGACCACTCTCTCAGTGAAGAACCTTTTCCTAATGTCCAACCTGAACTTCCCTGACACACCTTCATTCCGTTTCTCTGTGTCCTCTTGCACTGTCTGACTGTATCTCTTGTTTTGGTCCTAGTCAGAATTTTAACATTCTGATATGCAGTGGAAGAAGGGAAGGCAAGCAGTAGTTTTATGGCTAGAAACATATTAAAAAGAGCCTTAGGGTTTGAAAAGAACCTTATCTCTTCAGCTCAGTCCTTGGTCAAAGAAGGACCCCTTCAGGGAGCGGCCATGGCTGAAAGACTACTCACACACATTTTTTTACAGCAGAACTCTCAGCTCAGTGGATACAAATAATCTGGTGTTCAAATTAGTCCCTATTCCTTTGATTGCTGCTAGAAATGTCACTGTTCCATGGAGGAACTCTTCTCACCACGAGGACAATAGATAAGCACAAAGGCAATAGCAGCCTGTAGAGAGGTTCTAAAAACCACAAGAGATCACTGCCTGGAATCACTCTTCTCCCAGATTGTTTCAGCAAGAGCAAAGATCTTCAGCTAGTCTGAACTAATATATAGCTAATGAAAGGAC
This sequence comes from Trochalopteron elliotii, assembly GCA_024734555.1. Lineage (NCBI taxonomy): Eukaryota > Metazoa > Chordata > Aves > Passeriformes > Leiothrichidae > Trochalopteron > Trochalopteron elliotii. Next base: position 821,402 of record JANPWX010000602.1, on the reverse strand, counting down.
AAAAGATACTATAACTTCAGTTAAACTTTGTATTAAACACTCAGCATGCATTCTGATCTCTACAGAACATTTCACAGAAGTGACACAATATTCTGAAGGTATTTAAAGTTTTAATTAGTGTGTTGAAGAGTGAACAGCCACCTAAGCTTTTTGCACCTTTTTACATATTAGTAAAATGAACAGCATTCAGCAAACAATCATTTCCAAAGGTACGGCTTTCTGATGAAATGGTTTCTTCATCACAGGAAGCTGTCATGACTCCAGAATGTTATTAAGCACTTAGAAGGTTCAAGATGCAAAATTATCTTGAGTATTTATCTGTCAATAAAGGTTCTGTTGATTCTCTCAGCATATTTTCAGTATAGTTTATCAACAGTGGTCATATTGACAAATACAGTTTTAAAGGCCTGGAAATGTCCTGAGGAATTTCAATAACACCAAAAATATACTTAAAACTATTTTTAAAAGATACTTTAGGCAATTCAATCTAATGAAGTACTTCAATATGCCTAGCAAATTGACAAGTAACAATTTTTCCACAGTAATCACTTTGGAGTCCTCCATACCTGGTCAGGGTTTACTTGGAGGACAGAAGGGTACAACTAAACTTCTGCCACCTCCAGCTCTCCAGTTAGCAGTAGACAGCTTAATGCTGACATAAGAAAACCACTGCATGACTAGAAAGTCATTGTTTAGTGAACATCTTGGTGGTAGCTTGAATTTGGAGGCTTTTCAAGACCTCTTTTGTTGTGTTCTCTCATTAGCAAGCATGCTCATCCAGTTTATCCTTCCAGCTTCCTGGTAATGACCCATAATCTTGCAACCACCAACTATTACTGCTACTTCCTCCTAGCAGAACTCTTTGAGAAGAGCTTATCAGTTTGCTGCAGCTGGCTCAGAAAGTACAGCTGGCTGCCCTCTCCTCTGTCCACACCCTCAATTATTAATGATGTGTCAGCATATGCTTCATGGGAACTTCTTTTTAAAACCTAAGGCTTACAACATTGAGCTTTCACCCTTCACCGTCTCTGTGTATCTGCACTCCAGATTCCTAATCTTAACACATACATGACCTTTGTCTTACCTGTGCTTATGTAACTTAAAAACCTAAGGAAATTTCTTCATCTATTTTTTCAGTATTTTTACAAGCACACCTCCCAATTAGAACTACTGCAATGATAAAGCAAAAGGTTTTGCTACTCCTTTCCCTTTTGTTCGTGCTTTGCACTTCAAGAGGCATTACTTGCTCTAGAAATTGTATAAAATATTGGCTCATAAATTGGAAGCACTCAAAGAGTCTCCAGGCACTGCCAGCTAAGTCCCATGATAGACATTCCCCCTTCAGATCAGGGAAGACAGCAAAGAGAAGCCCTATCTAGCAGGGCAAGTGTGTGTGGCAAAAACAAAATTCAGGTGTCTAAAGGGTGAAGACAAACATGGCTGGGTGGCTGTGGGGAAGAAAAGTTTAGGAGGGCTGATTGGTCAACTAAAACCTATTTCTGTATGTGGTCTCCTGCCTGGGGAACCAGAAATGTAGCTGCAGTTGAACAGCTAAGGGCAACTTCTCACCTTCCTTTTCTCCCCTCCCACCCCTCGTAAAGCACAGCATAATGCATGTGTAAGATATTAAGATGCCACATCAGTCACATTTTAAAAAAAAAAGGGGGGGGGGGAAGGCTGCTTCAAGTTAAATTTTGCATCCAAAAATTTCAATGTAACTGCTCAATGCTTTTCCACAAACCTGTCTTTTCAGGTTTCCACTCTGAAAAATTTGGAACATTTTTCTACATCAGTCTTACCAATATTGGAAAGAATATTACATGCAAAAATATGATTCAGGGTTACCTGCATTTTCTCAAAGCTTTTCTCATATCATGTATAGTTAAGCCACAAAAAATGCTTTTTTACTTCTTTCTCAGTTTATAAATAAATAGTTAAGACTATGAAAATTCACATCCTTTGCACCAAAACAGAAATTCTGAGGGTGAAGTGCAGCATGTGCAATGCAGGAGAGGACAAAAAGAGCTAAGTTAAGTAGCAGCAATCTACCTACCTCCTCTCTAATTCAATTGCTTATGATTGTGGGATGATACCTTGAAGTGCTGCTTTCAATGAATTTGGAATGGATTCTCAGGAAACATAAATCACGCTGTAAACAAGAACTTAAGAGATATCCTCATTAAATACAACTCAAACTGTAAAAACAGAGCAGTTTTGTACTTTTGTACTGTAAAAACTACAGTTTTGTACTCAACCGGCCAATAAAATCAGTTTACACAACAAAGTTCTATCTTAATGCTGGTTAGACTTATCATCTACAAATTGCTCTGGCAACTTGTTACTGAGCTTAGACCAGACAGACATGCTTGAGAGGTGCAGTACTTTGGCTCTTCACAGACACAGATTGAACACCACCCATTCCCAAATATTAAATTCAATTCTTCAGCCAGCACTAATCCATTCTAGAAAAATATCACTACCATGTTCCACTAAGTTTGTTATCTGAGAGCTCCTACAATCACTACCAGTGATCCTCTCCTCAATGTCCTTCTGAATACAGGCACAAAATCTAGAACCTTATGAAGAGATCTGGACCTCTCACTCCCAACAAAGGCATTCCAAACCTTCCAATAGGAAAAAGAATAAAATAATAGTTATATTGAAAAGATCCTCCAATTACTGAAGTATCTGTGAATTCATTTTCAGCATTCACAATCAGAGCCTGATTAACACCATGACAAGTAATCTGCAAACCTTGTTTTAGCAAGAGTATCCTTCCCCAAAGAATTAACAGCTTCACACTGGACAGTGATCTTTGCCAGAGCTATGAAGATCTTCACTATTTTCCTTCATAAATTTGCCAGAAAGAAGGGCTTATAGACTCACATTAAGTTCTCTATATAAGGTTGCAAACTGCAGTTCCTCCTTCAGATCCCAAGAGGATTAGAGTTACATGTTCAGTAGAAAGTTGTTTCAGAACGTTCTCTAGAAAACCCCAATCCCCCCCCCAAAAAAAAAGACAAAACAAATGGAACAAAAAAAAAACCCAAAACCTAAAAAATCAAACCAAAACCAAAACCCCCAGGACTCATGACTGAACAGTTTTGTTCTTGACTTGCATCAAAGACTGTTAAGATAAGAAGTGCTGAGGCTTACCTGGCCAGAGGGGGAAAAAAAACAGAACAGGCTTGACTTACAAATAAGCACAGGCTTCTCTTCTCCTCAGCATACATGAAACTACCATACTCAGTGTCTACAAATGCTTTCTAAGAGAACATCACCTGTTAGGAAGCTCTTCAAAAAACAGGTAACAGCTTAATTTTTGCATTCCCCTGATGAAACGTGAGATCACATCTGAGACTAAACTTGAGTCAGAATTCCCATCCCTGATAAAAGTAAAGCCATTTCCAAATTCTGTCTCCACAACCCGTCTGCCAAAGCAGATAGAGCAAAGCCAGCTGCCCAGCTCTACAGCCAGCATTCCTCCCATGAGGATAATGTTGTATCACCATCTTCTAAGCCACTGTTCATACTCTGCACATTAAGTCTGTGATGGGACAATGCACAGTTGATATGATGATTGATGAAGTTTAGGCAAAAGCCAGAATTACCTAATCTGCCAAACCTAGGATTCCTAAGTACAGAGCTTAAGTATTTCTGCTTGAAGCTCCTGAAGGGGAACCAATCTCAGCAGAAGCCATTTAAAGAGAGGAGCCTACTCTTCCAGAGCACAGGAACCACCCCAGAGACCAAAGATCAGTATTAAAAGCTGTTGAAAACCAATATACTCTGATCAACTGTGTGCCCTGATAAAGCTTTGTCCCATCATGAATTAAAATCCTTCACTGTTCGAAGAAGATACTGAAGTCTCACCAATACTTCTAATGCATAGGCAAAAATACCCTGAACAAACAAAAACTATTTTATGCAAACAAGGATGTTTACCACAGAAATCTTCAAGTATTACTTTACACAAAGCTGTCCTATCAAATTCACTGTTTCACTTCTGGCACCTATCACTGTGAAGATTATGCCTGTCACCTCTTCCAACCTACCCAAGGCAGACAGCTGCTCGAGAAATAGTTACAGCCCTTACTCCTGCTTATCTGGAAGCAGAGCTGAGCTCTTTCTGAGCTCTTTCCCCCACAACTGATGGACATTAAACCAACCACTGCAGTACAGAAAAAAAGACAGACAACTTTGAACTATCCGTGCAGAAGACTGAGTGCTTGCTTCTAAATGCACTGCAGACCAAAGTTACTGCAGAATTTACTGCTGCATTAACCAAGAATGCTAAGTCAGTTTGTGGGCATCAGCTAAACCATCACAAACACCAATTTAGGAATTATTCTACACTGAACACACACGCCTGCAAGAGCTTGTCTGTCTGCACTCTGAACTCGTGTTCCAGTTAAGGCTCATTCTGAAATGCTGGCAGGCTAAGATAGACACTTAAAATTATATTTTATCAACTATCCTATTCCAAATTATTTTGAAACCAGTTGCTTTTATACTAGAATGCATGAACCAACAGCAGCCCGTTTTTACTTCACAGTAATACAGGCAGTTTATCTTTACCTTCCCTTTACATCACGTATTTACCCAGTTTTGTTTCCTGTGTTCCCATGCTTTCTCTGCATTGGTCCTGCATTGTTGCCAAAATACAAGCCCTCAGCCTAATACTGAAAGTATTTTAGCTGCAATTCCATCTACCTTTTAAGATATGCAATTGTGTATCATGATCTGAATCCAACTGTTCTTCAATTTATACCTACTTTATATTTATACTGAAGGCACTGGGGTAAAATACCATCCATTCAACACCACCAAGAACCAAAGACCAGAAAGCAGATAAATCCAATCAGTACCCTGTTTTTTGTTTTTACATTTGAAGGAATTAGTATACTCTGTGTTTTATAATAAATACAGAAATAACCTTTGTACCTTAAGGTCTTTTATTGATGTTTCATTACCTCATTCCATTGTTGTAGTGCTAATTTTTAAAATTTAACTAAAGAGGGTTTTGTCTTAGCCTCATTTTCATGTATGAAACTACAAATGAATCAGGGAAAAACAATTCAATTTTTTTTGGACAGCTATAAACACAGCAAGAAATCTTCAGCTGAATTCCAACTATGCCTAAAGTTTTACTAGGGATTTGCAGACTGAAGACTTCTGAATCACCAGCCACATTCGATGGACCTAAGGAATCTGCTTCAGAAAATGCCTGTTACATCACTATTTCTTATAGCAAAGAAGTTTGAAATAAAGTAAATAGAGAGAACAATTGAAGGGAAGCTGCAAAATATAACACAATGGGGTTATTTAGAACATTTCTGGCTGTGTTTAAACCCTCACATTATCTGATGATTAATGCAAACTCCTTTCTGCATAAGCAACTATCCAATCTAACAGGACTGGTACTGTACATCTGCACACCCATCTACTTACTGGTTGTCTTTTAATCATTTGTCAGACTGTAGTTCCATGCCTCCAAAGCAGCCAAAACTTGCTGCTGTGGTCTGCTTAAAGCCAGACTTTTCAGAGAAAGTTAGCATCTGTAATCTTGATATAAAAATTATGGCACAGTGCAACTGGTAGAATGTTTTCACTCAAAGAAATTATGGCAAAATGCAACTGAGTAGAATGTTTTTACTCAAGCATGCAAAAACGTGTGTATACTCACAACAAATACAGATGCTGTGTTCATCAGAAGACAGAACAGAAAAATCCCTAGCCAATACTATAGATCAAGTTTTTCCTGCATCCCAAAAAGACTTTGTGCTTAAAACCACTCAAGGTTCAAGTGAAACTTGAACAAACTGACTGCAATCTTGTTAAATTCAAACCCCAAGTAAATATAGCAAGCAATCTTAAAAAGAACTATTGTAGAAAGAACACTGTAGTTTCTTTCCCCGTTATGTGTCTTGGCTTGACATTTTGTTCTCTATACCCACTCCCCAATAAAAGTCATTAAAATACAGATAGATTTTGTTTAATCCACATTTTCTAGTATGGAGCTGACCCCTCTGAAACTATTACAACATTCATCATGGGAAAAAAAAACCTTTTACAACTAGACAGGACAACTCAACATTTCCAAAATCTTCACTTTTTACATGAAGTTTGAATGGAAAGTTTTTCACCCTATGTTCCAAAGGAATCAAGATGATCCACTATGTAGTTTTCAGACTACCTGTGGTTTTGGTAGGTACTCACTGAGGTAATCACCAATTAAGTTTTTGGGCTAAGTCTTAGAATTCTTCAGTGTCCGTATTAGCTCCTGTCTACAAGCTCCTCCCCTTACCTCCCTGCTTGAACAGGAAGCCCAAATGTGACTCCTGCAGGAAAGCCTGCACCAGATAGGACTGAGTCTGCTTCAAGGACAAAACACTTGCCATTTCCCACTTCAGATCTTCAGCATGCATCTGGAGTATCTACAATCCATCCTCATTCTTTTATCAAAATATACACTTGCTATTTACAAACAATTATTACAGTGGGAATGTGACAGATGCAAAAAAGGAACAGGTACTGGTCCAAACAAGATTTCAATCTTCCATGTAGGATTTTACTATTTCCTTCTTCCCTGACCCTTCATAATGCACACCTCCTTGTGTTCCCTAACACCTGCTGCCTTACACCTCACAAAACATCTTCCTAGTTGATCGTGTAAGTGATTTCAGTGGCTGTGACTCCCACAACAAAGTAACAGGCATCAAATTAACACAAGTACAAAAAAACAAGTGATAGCAGCACATTTGTAAGCTTAAAAATATAAACTTTTACCTCAGTTGTAATGCTACTGGCAGTCGTATTCCAATTTCCCAGCAAAATGGTGTAAGCTGGTTAGCAAAGCAGAAATGAACTGCAACTTCATCAATAAATTTCAGGAAGTAGTCATTGAAGCACGTACTGCTAAAGGGAGCCCAAGCTTCTAAATTCCAAGGCAACTAAACTTGAAAATTTCAAGTTCACTCTCATACTTTAGAACCAGAACAAATCATGTCCAAACTGCATGTTCAAATTTTTATAAAAATTAAGGTTTAACATTTATTTTACATCTAGCTTTCCACATCCATGTGGGGACAAGGAATCAGAATGTACATAACTATAAGCAGTGCAAAAGTGGTGCCAGTGAGAAGTCACAGATGCACAATAAAGTGATAGTACAAGACTAGAGAAAATGAAGCTATGGATGTTAAAAATGGAGACCAAAAAGATTAAACAAGGAAAAATATGAAGGAAGAGGGGAGGAAAGAGTCAGATGTTTAATAATGCCCTTGTTGCTGAAAGATAAAACTAATGGCACACGACAATGTTTCTTGTAGAACAAAAATCCAATAGCAATGAGTCTTTATTCACGTTTAGTCACCTGACATGAAGAAAGTGTCTGTTGCATTAAAATAGTCATCAATGTAAATGGCAGCATGGCTGAACAAGTCCTTTTCAATGGTAACGAACATCCCACATAGTAAAGTCACTTCAACACAGCCTCATGACAATTCCCACATCAAAACAGTACTTTATTTTATAATTTTTTTTGCCTCATCATTACCCCCCACATTAAGATCTTTCAGTTGTCAAGTGTACAAGGTGAAGAAAAAGGTTCTCAGTCAGCAAACAAAGGTGCATCAGGAAGTATCTCCACAACACACCACTTCAGATCTGCTGGGTCCCAAGTCCATCCTTGAACGCTGGGCTCCCAGCACCAAGTGCAGCCCCCTACTATGGCTACACGACTATGTTAGCTTATTAATTCTGCATCCACCAGGCCGAGCAATGTGCCAACCTGCAACAGACTGAGCATTAGAACTGAAAATGGCAGAAGAGTCACTCTATTGAACTTTACATCATTATTTGATGTTAAACAACGAGGCAAATGCCAACAGTATATACAAAAACCAGCTTTGCTTTTACAAAAGATTTTGTTTCCCATATTGATTAATCCAGGCAGCTAACTCATTGGTTTATGCAACTTTATTGAAGAAAATAAATCAATTACTAGTAGAGCTATTAGTTGATCACTCATCCATTGACAACTTGCATCATTTATTCAGTGCTATATTAAACAGTGTTTTGGAAGACAGATTAACTAATAGCTCCAAGCCTCCTAACAAAATTTAAATGAATTACAAAAATGTTCTTAAACCCTATTTTGGAATACAAGGGATGTTTGACTTCCAATTTCCATTCTCTGTAAAACAAGAACTGGTCATTCCTTTATTGACATGCATAAGATACATCACATTTTCTGTTCTGCTGATGCTATAGATTCAGTACCAATTCTCCAGACACATCAGTTATGAGCAAAAGTATATAATAAAACCTCAGTTCTCTAACACTGGAAGGTTTGGAACAAGATGGATGTTGCTACAGCAATGTTACTTCTTTGATGGGAGAAACTGAACATCCATCTCCCCTCCCCCCTTCAGGTGGTATCTTCAGTATCTGTTAGAGCAGTGAGGAATGTTTGTTTTTAATCTCATAACCAAGATAGAATGAAGACATTGGCCACATAATACACATGCTCCATTAAAAAAAATTCTGAATCTTGGGCAATTGTTCTTGTGTAACTACTTTACAGATTCTAAAAGCAGTTATTGTCCAAAGCTGGAAGAACTAAAGTCTTCTCAGATGAGCATGTGCATGAATGGAAGGAGGTAAACAAAAAAATAAAAAAAGATGAGGTCTGATAGGGGAGCAGCCGGATAAGAAAATCAAAAAAGGAACAGTAATTTAAAGTTTATTCCAGCTATAATGCAGGTTATTCTGACTTTAAGGTAGCATCACATGGCATACTTCTGAGTCCATTCCCGAGATATTCTGTTGTACCTGCAGACAAAACCAGGAATTGAATTAACATCAGCATCAAAATTACAATTTCCCAAACAGTTTATCATTAAATATGATGCTATTCCCATCTCTGTGTTCTCTTTACACTGTAAGAAGTCTTTTTCTGTACCAAGATATGCTTTAACTCAAAAAAGTGAACAATTCCCTCCCTACACCAATTAGGATAGATATTCTCGAGTTTTTAGGAAAAGCTTTAAATTCAAGAAAAGCAAATTTGCTAGAAGTCTGTTATTAAAAAAAAATGACTGAAAGAGAAGGAATAGAGACTACCTGGGATGGAATAAACAAGGCAAGTATTTTGAGTATTGTTCTTAGGTTAAGATTACAGTATATCCCATGCCATAAGTAAAGATTACTTGGTTAATAATATCACTGGATACAAAATGTCAAATTTCCAATTCTAAAGAAAAACAACACTAAACATTTCATTGCACTGAATACTCTTTTCACACTAATATACTGTTCAAAATTTTAAAAGGACATTAAAAGACTATTTAAAGTACACTACTTCCACAGGAACTGAGCTGACAATTAGTTAACACTTAACTCCATGCTTGTCAGTAAGAAGTTAATAATTAACTACACAAGCAGAACATAATCCCCATACATTTCCTAGTTTATATGTGGAAGACAGACACTGCTGATTAAAAGTAATTGAAATTTGGATTGTCTGTAGATAAGGTCTTGCTACAGGGCATCACTTTGAACCAAATTCTGACAAAATCTGGGTAAATACTTACCTGAACCAGTCGACAACCTGGCTCAGAACTTGGGTATTACTTCATACTAACTTTTTTTTTTTGGGCCATGCAAGAGTAGTATCTGTGAGAAATAGTGACTAGCCAATACATGACACGCTAACCACAGATCAAGCTGTTAAATTTCCACGTTCAGTAACTGGTGCATCCATTATCTGTTAGTTAATCCAGTGCCTTAGAGCATGCAGCACCCAAGTGCTGACAATTGTCCATTTTGTTAAATGCACCATAATTTGCAAATATTCTTACCCTACAGCATAGCGTATTTCTCTGTCCACTCTCTTGCTAACCTATTGTACCTAATTGGACAAATATATTCAGCATTAATATATATAAAACCCCCAAAGTCTGCTTCATATAATTCTATCTGTGCAAAATGGCAAAGATACCTAAGGAAAATACAGTCGTTGCAACACAGATGGGGAAAGAAGTTCTGCTGCCTATTTTCAAGGGAAGAACCAAAAGCCCACTTGCTGCTGAATGAAGGCATCAAACAAACAAAAAGCTGTCTTTTCCTCATTATGAAGATCTAACTAGATTTATGCATGGTAAGCAAAAAAAAGGGCAATATATATATACTGTAAAATACTTCCATGCATGTGAGAAAAAGGTAAGTCTCTTTCACCCACAACTACAAAGATGCTAAGCTCCTTTGTTTTTAAATTATGCACTACTCACTTCTTTGACACACAAGTCTTCTCCATCTCAGATCTTCACAGAAAGCTCACTGAACACAACTGCTGTCTGACAGTGCACTCTTACAGTCTGTTAAAACACGAGTCTTGTACAATTCTGTACTTACTTGTCTCTGTCTGTTTTATAGATACGTGCAATCTCTGGCACTAGTGGGTCATCTGGATTTGGATCACATAACAGTGAACAAATGGATAAGAGAACTGTAAAAAAAAAAAAAGCATTCTCAATAGGGAAAGAAGAATTGCAATCTCAGAAACAACAGAGCACTGATCTTTACATTAGCACAATGCTGTCACAGGACAGAACCTAAGAAATGTTCTCCTGATGAACAGCCAATATAAATTCATACCTCACTCTTAAGTAAAAAGGCCAGACTAACTTAAAGGCTTGTAAGAACTATTTGCTTCCTATTTCCCAATACTTAGAGCTGTCAGTACACACACGAGAACAGCACTGTTGTTCCCTACACTATGATGTAACATAGCAGCCAACAAAAGCACATTATGTGCTCTGATGAACAGCATATTCATGGTTTTTACCACTAAAACTAGAAAATCCTCAAATTTAAGTTTTTAGTTTTAAAATCAGACTGAATTCTTTATTTGTTGTACGTAAGGCAAGAATATCCTGGTCTGCACTGATAAAACTACACACGTTGTAAAAAAATCAGTAACACTGCTAGAGGCAACTATGAGGACCTAATCTTCTACTCTCACAGAAGCTTTAGAAGAAAATAGTGAAGCATAAAATACAGGGAATCCACATTCAAATAACAAACTGACTGTTTGGACAGACAGGAATTACAAGTTCTATAGACAAAAGGGCACTTTGAGGGATCTTAAAGCCACAGTGACCAGTGGCTTTGAGGCAAAACAATTTGATCATGATGAAAATATTTGAGAATTATCTGTTATTTACTGTAGTAAAATGAAGAAAGCCACAAATCTTCTCTTGCAACACAGGATCAATTCATCATGAAGTAGGATCAGTAAACTTAGTTCATGAAGTAATGTAATGCAATGCCAGTGCACTGCAGTAGAAAGCAGTATGTATCAATAACAGATTTATTCATCTACCACAGATATGCCAATAGAACTATGCATGTAACCCTAGGCAGGAGGAAAAAATTATGTAAATTTCAGTATTAAAAACTGACTTTAAATTGATCTTTCATTTAATATGCACATGTATCTACATGGGCAGCTCCAAACAAGCAGTTTCTTAGCCTTAGCTCGAACACCCCAACACAAGCCTATTTCAATCCAAATGCCAGCAAATTCCTCTGGGCCCAAGCTGGTAAACTCTGCTAAGAATACTGAAGCAAGTAAGTGGCCAGAGAAGGCCTTAAACAGAAACATAGGAGAATGTGTTAGAAAAAAAATATCCATTAAAATGCAGTAAATGTATCCATAAGTATCCATTAAAAATGCATCAAACTGGCAAAAGGGGAAGGGGAAGGGGAATCAAAGAGATGGGCAAGAACTTAACACAATCAAAGCTAAAAGCACAGTATTCAACACAAGATGGAAAAATTTCTCCTTCACAAAAGTTACCTTTAGAAATAGTTAAAGCAGGAGACCACTGTGATCGTAGAATATCAAGACAAATGCTGCCATTACTGTTAATATTTGGATGATAGATTCTTGTTGTAAATGCAACCTGCAACAAAAAACAAAGAAACAAAGAGTGCATTTGGGTCTATGACCATAACTGCATCCAGCCTTCTCAGTCAAGCTATCAGTCAATTCAATTTACTCTAAAAGAAAAGGATTAAGCAGTTAAACTGCATCAAATTCAGGGAAATGCACCCAAGCCACAAGCTCTGAAATAATGCCTGGTAGTGGCAGAGAGAGGGCAAGTACAAGTGTTAATCCCAGCTGCCTTTGATGAAGACACTCAAGAGCAGTGCCTCAGCCACAGTAACACTGTTGTCACAGAGCTAAGGGACTTCCAACACTGCAGTCACTCCAAGGGTATGCCTTCATATTGACTGAAAATTGGCAGACAAAGCTGAAGTGGCTGATAAAGCTACCAAAAAAGAGCAATTTTGCAATTACTGCCAAACTCTTAACAAATAACCCCTTCACTTGATTTTAGGCACTCAGCAAGTAAATCCCTACCCACAGTGTCACATTCCTACACACCAATCCAAACAGCTACACCAATACCTGACAGTCCCCTCAGCAAGAATTCTATCATAGTAACAAAGTTAATGAAAAGTTTTCCTATCAATTAAGAAAACCAGAAATGAACCCAAATATTTCAAGACATTTGGAATTCACACACATGGATTTGCTCAAAAAGAATATGCTAACACACCCATTCCTGTGGTAGTCAGAATGGGACCCAGACACCTCACAGATCATACGAATGCCTGAAAAGAAGTGAGAACTTGACAATGCTACAGTACAGAGGCTAACAATTTCTGTCCTGTACTCAGTTCCTTAAAAAGCACTAATTTCACAAGTGAGACAGCAATACTTACCTTAGGTGGTTTGAAAGGGTAGTCTGTGGGAAAGTGAATTGTCAAGAAGAATACACCACCCTGATATGGACTGTCGTTCTGTCAAAGCAAAAAAATAATTCTCCTATCATCATCTTTAAGACTAAATATCACTGAAGATCTTGTTTTGAAATAAATGGAGAGGAAATTTGTTTAAACCAAGATGTTTAATCCACCAATACAAGTGAGACATAATTAAACTTTAATTCTTACTTCCTAAGGTGAGTAATACAGAACACAAACACGTCACTTTCCATGTGAACCTCTCCAAGCAAATGCATCATAAAACCCAGCAGCTCTGACAATCCACTCAGGACGACAGGGCAAAAGCATTCAAATGCTTCTAAGATAGTCCCAAGAAGTATTGTTAACAAAGTAGGGGTCCCACTAGATTCAAAAACCTCCAGTTCTGTGTTTGGAGCTTATTTGTTTTGACCACCCAAGTTCAGAGTGCCCACGGACTCCCATTCCCTCCTAAATTCTGTCCTCAGCTTCAGCCCTCCAGAAAACCAGAGTACACAGCTAGATCCTTGCTCCTCAAAACAAACCCCAACAAAAAACTCAACCACCCATCCTACCAGCACAACCAAACAGTCAAAAGAATAATAATAATTCAAGTGATTTTTTCCTCTTTTTCTGTATTAGAAATTCACTGTAATTTAGTATGAGAGTGTATTTTACATTTCCCTGCTCCAAGGAAAGAATTAGTGGGATAATTCATTCAGAGGTCAACTATAAGCAGTAAAGCAACATGTGGAAGTAAAAAAGATAATAGTAAGGAGAAGAAAAAACTGGAGTGACTAAATAGGGATTGTGTAAGTTAGGAGTTACAAGAAGAAAGAAGCAAAAGGTTTTTACTCAAAATTACAACTAAATTTCTGAAATAGAGCTAACAATTTCATTGTTCAACCTGAAGAATACTTTGCTGTTAATTCTGGACTCAGGGCTAGGGAAAATGAATTTGAGGCATACGCAGTACACTTCTGCATTATTTGTAAATTGAATTCTCATCTTAATTGCCAAAGCATTTCACCAATGTAAGAAAGTAACTATGTATTACTTAAATACCAGAAAATGAAAATCTGCAACATGAGACAGGGGACTCAAATCCACAACATCTAGGTTATACCCTATCCTATCTCTGATGTAACCTAGTGATCAAGATATAATCTCTTGTATTTGGTCAACAGATACCATATGAGGCCCTGAGGAGCCAAAAACTACCAACCCTTTCACTGGACATATTCTGGGGATACATTTTATCAATTACAGAAACTCTTCCTTCAAATGGTGTAAAAACAAAGCACACTTTCATACACCTATCCAGGAAAATCACATTATCCTATTGCAGAGGTGGAAGACCAGATGATTGGTTCTACAGTCCCTGTCTGTTATGAAAGGCAGCACCACAGCAGCACAAGAACTGCTAACACCACACTGACACACTTCTGTCAGGACACTGCCCAATCTGGAAACAGGAATTCAGACCTTCTCACACCAGGAAAACCACATGGGGAAAATAGGAGCTGCACATTATTAAACCACGAGGGAATACTAAAAATAATAATCCCAATTTAAATTCAACCAATGCTTACTACCTCGTGAGCAGGCAGACACCAGCCACACAGAACCATCATTCTCAGTGCAGTGGGGTACCTAGCTGAGGTGCCCAGTTACAATCAGTGATGACCAGCTGCCTCAGGATGAAGAGACATTTTTCAGTCCACTGAACCTCTAATAGCCACCTCCTCATAACACACCTGTAGCTATATATAAAGGCAGGGTCATCCAGAATCACTGATACTGAATTGCTACTTCATAGCCTCAACAAGCCTCGTCTTCAAAAGTTACAGAAGGTTTTGTCTTTTAAATACAGATAACCAGACAACTTCAGATGTGAACTGCTTCCAGGTTGTTTTCCAGAAAAGCAAACTTCTGGCTTCCTTGATGAGGAAAAAGTCCCATTCAGGATTCAGATGCTTACTGAACATTTAACACTGACTTTTTTTTCTCCAGTCATAACTGAAACCTCTCATTTCAGTGATTATTGCCCCTTCTATTCCTTCGAGTATTCAAGATCTCAGCATTACAACACCAGACCAAATAAAGATTCCCCTTCTAAGATCCACACAAAAACATCCCAACTAACTCCTAACAGTAGTACCAGGTCCTAGTACAAAGCTCATGCTAGATTAAAACTCCAGAAAAAGTTAAATGCAAAGTTCCTATATATTAAGTAATAATACCTAACATTGCTAATAAGGATAAGAAAAGTTAACAAAAGTAAACTTTTTTTTAAAAAACCCAATTTTCTCCTCAGCAGGAACTACTCATTTAATATTACATCACAAGAATTAGAATACTTACAGGTCCCATAATTGTGGCTTGCCAATGAAACACTACAAAAGAAAAACTCCGTATTATTATCTAGGCATGATATGCTTTGAGTCAGCAGAACAAAACATAAAACTTGAAGTTACTTACTGTCATCTCCAACAGGACCTGCTGAACACTGTGCTGGAGGATCACGGGCTAAGTCACTAAGTTCCTTTAAGAAAACAAACAAAAATAGTAATTTTCACTTTGTATCTAGCAAAAACCTGTAACAGTTTTTTCCATACACAAACACAAAAGACTGTGCAATTAATAACTCTAAGAAACACTATGTCAGTATCAAAAATATCTCTAAGAGACAAAGGAGCACTGAAACCAGCTGTGAAGGTAAACAGCTACAATGACTATGCCTTTCCAAATTTATGTACGTCACTACTGTGAAAACACTCCTGCTGAAGAAAGAAGCAGGACACAAAGCCTTAAGCTGGCGAAGTCTGATCACTTTTTGATTGAGATTTGCAAAGACTCAGTCTTAGCTAGAGAAGCCTGAAGTGAGAGAAAACTGTTGGCGAGTCCTCATGAAACAGGAAGCACTCTATGTAACATCTGACATTAGAACTAAGAACAGCAAGGAAAAAACCCACAGGAACTTGGTTTCACTTTAGCCACTACCTGCATTAGGGATGTACCTCACAAAGATCAAAACAGACAAGAGGCTCAAAACAGATCAAAATTCAAGAGGCTGACAAGTGCTGCAATCAGGCAAAATATCTGTATTTTTTTAAACTTTACATTTAAGACAATTATGCCTTCAAAAATTACTGAGCTGCAGAAACAGTTCTCTCCCTCCCCTATTACAGAGGAATGGAAACAGATATTTCAGATGGAGAATTCCTTGTGCAGTAACAATATTGCTGTGAGGAAACAAAGCAGCTCTCCATTAAATTGTTTTAATGCTCCACAAGTCATCTGTTTGCACAGTGTCTTTAAATTAAACTTACACTTTCAGTTAAAGCATGTAACAGCCACCTTTCTCCCCTACTCTCCCTTGACTCTAAAAAGGGCTTCAAAAGCTTCTATAGATAAATCTGCACTTGTCAAGGTATCTAGAAGTCTTGGGAAAAGGCATAATATTCAGCCCCTCTTTCATACATCAACAGTTTCACTCAAGTTGTTTGTTTTTTGTTTTTTGTTTTTTTTCCCTGCAAGTCTATACAAGCCATTCAACCAAAAACTCTGTCAGACATTTAAGAAAGCCAGGCATACCTATTATGCTGGAAACATATGCATATTTGGACCAGACAGCTAACTCTTCCCTGGGAAGATCCTAATGTACATCCTCCAAGTTTCACAAATTCAGCACTTCATAAAAATTTACTAAATATAAGCCAACACAAAATGAGGGAAAAAACCCCAACTTATGTTTCTCATAACATAAACACGTGTTCTTTGGTAAGATGATAGCTACTGCAAACACAGAAAGAATAACACCACTTCAACATGGACAAGTCCATACACTTAAAAAAAACCCCAATTACAAATGAACAACCAACCAAACACTCCCCACGAAACAACAAAACTACATCACCCAAAGCACACAACAATCCCCTTCCCTCCAAATACCAAGAAAATTTAGTCTCAGATTTCCCCTCCTTACATGTGCTAATTCTGATGAATTTTCCAATCAACAGTATTTCCATTTTGCACTGGCATCTGACTGTTTTACAAAATGAAACCACATCAGTTTTGATAAGCAACGGCACAATGAAGTTAATAGTACAGCTCATTTCACTGCTGCTGTTTGTAGAAATGTAAGCAACAGCTCTTTCCAGATCATGCATTTAGTTTGCATTTTGCTACACTCTCCAGATATTACTGGGAGGTCTGATGACACTTACTGCTGTCATTTAGTATCACTTCTTAGGTCCATATGTTGTTCATTATCCTCCAGAAAAAACTGTTAACTTGGATTTATGTTATCTATGTAAAGGCAAGCAATAAATGTAGAAGCAGCTTCAGATAGAAAGGGTTTTTTTTAATTTTCAGGGCATTTTTTTCCATTTAACAAATACAGCAGGTTTTGTTAGTCAGGCTTATTTCTCATCAAAATGTATTTTCCAGTTCTAAGAATGATCAGTCATTTCCAAAATCTGAGAGGAAAAAAGATTCCATGTCCCTTGAAGTAAGCTGTAGCAACAGAATAAGCAAAAGGACACAAATGTTATTATTTTAATGTAGTTGTACAGTTATTACTGGATTTATTAAGCAGTGGAAGTACATTTAGATCCTCCAGGGGTTTAACTGTCACAGGGACTAAGAACTATGAAAAGGCTCTTCATGCCATTTATGAAAATTATAAAACTGAGTAGCATGAAGACAAGGATGAGACTGTCGGAGATGCACATTAGACTAGAGAGGTCTTCAAAAGGTACTACCATCTTCAGAGAAACAATTCAGTACTCAAGATAAAAACAGGTATTTTACCACAGCAGGAAAATTAGTAACTCAACATCAATAATTCAACCAGGAAAAGTAATTGCAGATACAAGCCATACATTAAATTTAGTGAGTTCCAGTGAAACACTGTGCAAAAAACCCTTTAGTAATACTAAAAATAATTTAAAAGCTGAAACAACCGAGTTTCAGTATTCCAGACTCCCATCATTTCAAGATTTATGTCTATACTCCTTTTCACTACTTCAACTGCTCAAGGTAACAAAGTAGCAGTGACCTTCATTAACAAAAAAGACTGAAGTTTTGTCTGGTCTAAAACACTTCACTAAAAAAACCCTAACTGCACTAATCAAAGTGGTTCAAGATACAGATAATTCTGGGAACAAATGATACACCAGTTGGCATTTTGCCCACAGAGCAAGTAATTCACCCACTAAATTTGGGGAAAGCAAGTTGAGGTGGCACAGGCTCTTGTATTTGCTTCTCCAGAGTATTCTAATCAGAAAAGTCTGTAGTAAAGCTGTTTGCTTCAGCAGAGTGTGAAGGGCTGTAGAAGAACTTGGGCAAACATGAAGCAAATCCTGGCTCACAGTAACACCAGACCAACTTCATGTCTCTGTTGTGTGACACTTCACATCTACACAAAGAGGGGAGGCTTTTTGCAACAAGGGAGTGGAAAGTTCTGAGTAACTTTAAAAAGTACCTCCTTCTGAAAGCTACAACTCTACTGAGCACAACAAGCAAACTGGAATAACTGGAAACTGAACAAGCAGAGGCACGTGGGCTGTGAGATCTGGAGTGCAGCTGAAGCATTTTGTTGAAGGAAAGGAAGGAGCTTTTTTTTTTTTAAAGCTTCCCACTCAGCAATATAAATACAAACCTACTTTCTCAGCTTAGCAATCAAGAGTAACAATTCTATAACAAGTTAATACTTCATCTAATATTTGTACATCTAAGACCTTTCTGCTTCTCATATTCCTTCTACTGTACGTACTTCTCCAACTTGGCTTCTTGCTGTTAACATGGTTTCAGTACTGCTTTCTCTTTCTCAAGAGTATTAAGCTACATCCCAAATCTTCTTAAAAATCCCCAAAGTGGAGCCAACATTTTCCTGAAATTGGCTGTTACAGTTTTTCACCTTAGAGGTGGCTGAAAAGAAGCAACAAAACAAAACTCCCATGCAGCAAACGTGAAAGACTTTACATAGAAACAATAAAGCAAATTTGGTGAGAAGTAACACGCCATGTACCTATTGGAAAGGATTAGTCTTGAATTACAGCAGTGACCAGCAGTGTCTGGCACTGCCAGAGGTTTCCGGTGCAGCTCCAGCACGTCACCGTTTCTGTGTCCCAGTTTCCAAATATAAAGTGTGATGGTTGCTGCCTCTCCACAAGGATCATTAGTCACTCAGCATTTTACAGACTAGAACACTGTTAAGAGTAAGCACCAGTGCTACTGTCAGAGGACAACAACAACGGAACACAGACAAGGAGCAAGACATGCACACTTCTGCAACAGAGTTTTGGAAAACAGATCAACAGAAATAGAGCAGCAGGAGCCATCACTGCGACAGACAGATCTCCTCTAACACAAATTCAGCACCCTTGTCTTCTGCCAGTTTCACATTAGGTTTCTAGCAAGATTCAGTTTCACTGAAGTCCATTTTTTATCTCCTCTCTTCCACTATACATTTATCAGAAAGCTAACGAAAAAACACACACCAGTACTTTCAAGAAAAAAAGCCTCTTATAAAAAAAGCTAATTAACCTGCTTGTTTTGCAGCAATTTAATCATAACTAACATAGAAAATATGGCTAAGCTTCAAGTGAGGATTTGAAACTTTGACATGTGAATGCAAATGCAGGACTATGATCCCATAATAAAACCAGAAGGATCTTTCTTTTCTTGACAGAAAAGCTGCTAAAAAAATCCCTCAAACAACTCCCCTCTACCAGCTATTTAAAAGATTACAGAAGCCATTTAAAGAATGAAGAAACTTTAAAGACTGACAAAGGATATCTCATCCAAATACGCATGAACAAGAAAACTGAAGTTTTCAGGTCCCAGAAAATTCTGTAAGAGATGACAGCCTGGTGCCTACCAAGCTGCCTTCTTGCAAGGTACCAAATAATGCAGCATCTGCACCAGTTTCTTCCCATTCATCAGATTCCATACTCCCTGTGGCACTACTACATTTCTTTAGTTTAATCTGGAAATAGCCAAGCCTTACTTTTAATGATAGTAACAGCTGACTTAAACACAGTGACAGAAGATCACTCCTACCAGAATGACTGCAGATTGTCCTCCACAGGCCTTAACTCAGTTACATTTAATACTGGTTCATAACACAAGCATTTGTTGAAATTACATATTGCAGCTTTCTGGTTTTTACTCAGGAAAGCATAAGGAGTTAATGTGCTTTACATGTCCAGAAAATAATTTAGAGGACATGAAAGGTAATACACAGTTAAATCAGAAGTTAAAAAAATAAATCAACAAGCCACAACACAAAAAAACCCCAAACAATGCACACACACAAAAAACTCACCCCCCAAAACCCAAAAAAATCCCAATCCAACCAAAAAAAGGACAAAGAGAAAAAAAAACCACTCAGGCCAATCAAAAAAATCCACATTTATTAACTTGGTTGCTAGTCTAATGATGCCTAAAACAGGATATTTCAACCCTAGGCCATCAAAAAATTCATCACTGCATTGGTCTTACTCATTAGCTCACAGCTGAAAACAGCTTTAAAAAAGAAGGAAGGATTGGAAGCAGCTATAAAGGGAGGGGAAGAACATTTAAGCCTGTTTGAAGATTAAGAAGTGTCAAGCAGCAAAGAACTACTGCCTCATCCCACACACCTGCATTTGAAACATTCATTTCAGCATGGAAATTAATTACACCTGGAAGCAGAAAATAACAGTTTGTAAGAACACTGAATGTGGATTTCTAAGCTGAGTAAGAAAGCAATGGCATAACAGACATCACTAAACAAATGTAACCAGCAGAAAATTATCAGTTTCAAACAAGCTGGCCTTTTGGTGAATAATAAATAGATAAAAGAAATGTGTAATGGCAGTGCAAGACACAAAGATGTAGGTTCCTCTTAATTAAAAAAGGACATTAGAGCAACTATGCAGAGAAAACACGTGAAAAGCAGTCACAGAAAACAGCAAGGACAAAGAGAACAGAAAGGTTTTTAAGAAACCCAAAACACAGGTAGGAATGTAACACTTGTGATTCTATTTTGATCATTCTGCTTCTACTTTTCATAGTTCTTTCTTCAGTCCTTAGTCCTGGATTTTTCAGCCTACACCCCACATATTGTTTGCACAGTGTCTAGCCGTAATACCATCGTGGTATGATAAAAGACAAACATTGAAATATTCATGTTTTAAGCTTCACACTCAAGGAAGGAAATGCCAGACTGCGGTGCCACTGTAATTAAATCACTCGGTGTACCTGGACTGTGCCTGACAAGCTACTCAGGTGACTACCTACTATCTCTTCAAAGAGCCTAGCTTTCAGTACACAAGGCCTTTGTGAATGAGAGTATTGTCTACAACTGTTCTCATCTGTTCTGAAATCTGGAAGGTGTACAATGCAGGTAATGGTTTTTGGGAAATTTCAGAGTTACTGCAACTAAAATGGCTCTCTATTTATTTCAACGTTTTGCAGAGTAGTTGGACAGATCCAACTGGAAAAGGAATGCAGCCACAGACTTTGCTTTCCTGGTCACTCCCTAAAGGCTTTCAGAACAAACTTAAAAAAAAAAGGTGGCAACTACACACCTGTAGCTGCGTCTTGAACTCAAAAGTACAGTTTGTTTCCCCTGAAGTAACCAAAACCACAGAAGCTGTCTTACTCAAGATGAAGAAACTCTGACTGTTTAACACACAAATTCTCAGGTATTATAACAATGACCATACCCTGAAAACAGCAGAGCTTATTAAACACTCCTATGCTCAATGCAGAATGAGGACTGTATACATTGGCTAAAGGGCGCTGAAGGGCCAAGTGTGAAGTGAAGCACTGGTTAACTACCGAGTCATTCAGTGATAGCTGGGTATTGTAATTCTGCCATTTCCAAGCTTTTGAACAGCAGACACTGAAACTTCACACGCCTTTTCCCTTGGGAGTTTTTTCCTGCAACAACCACAGTAATCTTTGGTTCTGTAACCCAGGACTACAATGCAGCCCTCAAAGAAGAGGGTAGGTAGTAAACACAGGCCACAGGAGAAACACCAAGATGGACCTTGCTAAATTAAACAGAATGACTGGGAAACAAAGGGACAGATGAAATTCAGTACAGACAAATGTAAATTAATACAGCTGGAAAGAAGTTTATACTCGAAGCAAGACACTCTGTCCTGATGGCTACCTCTCAGAAATGTGATTTGGGCATTGTGCTAGACATTTTCACACAAATGCTGGCTTAGTATTCCTCAGGTGCTGGAGTTTGGCGGCATTATGCAAGAATCCCCCAAGGTACTGCCCTTCAGCTTGCTGAGGACACAGTACCTTAGAGCAGAACCTCAGCCATTAACAGCTGACACCTAACCAGAGGCAGCACCTGTACACCCTGCGCTCCATGTGACAGAAGACTCACAGAGTTTGCCAAGACCACACAAACAACAACTTTGGAGAATGGCAGTGTGCAGGACAAGTTTCTGTAGAAATGACAAGTGGCCTCAATGGGGCACAACATCAGTCAGTCTGCACTTTCTGAAAAGCTACAAGAATTCTCCATGTTCTCAAAAAAACAAGGGCAGTGTAACAGAAAGTTACTGAATTAGTATTCTAACAAGAAACATCATGTCTGTAATCAGCATGGTGAATTCACTGTTTAGCAGTAGCTTGATATATTATTCTGAAATTTATCAATTAACCTAACAAACTCTGAAAATCAGCTCTCCTTTTAAAAAACTGTCTTGACTTTCACCAGTCCATATTTTGTATGAATACAAAGATGCACATGAAAGTTATTCCAATACACCACAGGGGTGTGTGCTATGGACACAACTATGTGGGATTGACTACACTGCCTCAGCTACAGCACACAGTTACCCTAGCATATGATGCTACTTCTCTAAGTCCCTTCATAATCGTTCCAAGGGCCAGTCTACAGGATTAGGTTCAGTTACACACAAAATGAACTCACACCAAGACAACAGTGTAAAAAACGAAACCAACTACCACCAAAACAAAATACAAACTATCTGAAGTACAACTGCTCCTACAGTTGAGTTCCACCTCAGCTATCTAGAGAACAGTGATGTACAGAAGGATCTTTAAAAATAAATGAGGTAAGTTTAAAAAAAAAAGTTTCAAAGCATCTTTATGAGCAGACTGCATCCTGAAGTAGAGGAGAGGAAGGGGGTCTTACTCATGTGGCAAATAGTAATTCAAGAGATCCTCCTATATTATTCAAGACAAGAAAAAATTAAAACTTAAGGCTTAAAAGAAAAGCAAACTTTGCATTTATCTGATTTAAGAGAATTTTATGGCATTACTACTCCAAGAGGCCAACAAAGGTTGAGAAGTACTGCCTCTGAGCAGTGCACCCTTTATTAGAAGAGTTCACAGAGGTGATGAACACCCGGCCAACCTAACTCTAGGTTCCAGAGAAAGCTCACTATGAAGTTAACTGAACATTTAATACAATCTTCATGCCTTCCCATCAGAAAGACCAAAAGCACTTCAGCATCTGCACTCAGTTCAGCTTGCAACTCTGGTGTCCAGATGCTTGTGAAAAGATTTAAATGTTGGTCACCTTTTTCTACTGGGCTGTAACATTTGCAAAGCAGCCCACGATCCTCTCATCTTGCTTTCTTAAGACCATAATAAAACCCCATCACAATTACAGTGAAAAAAACTGCAGGAGATCTTGAAGATGTCTAGTGTATCACACGTCTCATCATCTCTGATGATGTTCAGAACAAAGGCTTCCTTCACACAAAAATTTAATACTGAAGTTTACTTTTGGTAAAAATCCTCCAATCAATTTAGCTTTCAGTCCTGAATCCTGCAACGCTCTATTTTCCAGTATTAAACCTTGTCTACATTCAAGTGTTTCATAA
This sequence comes from Trochalopteron elliotii, assembly GCA_024734555.1. NCBI lineage: Eukaryota > Metazoa > Chordata > Aves > Passeriformes > Leiothrichidae > Trochalopteron > Trochalopteron elliotii. The sequence goes on along the minus strand of JANPWX010000602.1, from coordinate 797,718 downwards.
ACAGTTGCCAAAGGCATAAACACCAATTTAAACTAGCGAATATAATTTTAACTAATTTATTCTTTTGCAAAGCTTCCCCAACATAACTACAAAAATTAATCAGATCAGTGCTCTATAGAAGACCAGTGAGGAGAAACTGGTTTTGTTGGTTTGTCTTTTAAATCTCCAGCATTTTCCATTTAGAATTTGAGGAATTAAATTTATATTCCAAAGTTTACAAAACTGTCAAGCATGTGCAACTCAATTTAAGACTCTATTCTGATAAAACTGACTTGACAAAAAGCAACCACATTTAAAGATGCACTACTGACTGCAGATAAATCTATATATACACATACATACACATTCACACTGCTGCTTTCATGTCTTAATTTTTTTCCTGCATATTCTGTCAGGTTACTACATCAAATCAATCACAGAAAAGAATGTCTCTAAATCAGCCCTTCCAATGTAAGCTATAGCATCTCAGGCTAAAACCATCAACAAAATTCAGCTTACTCTGAGAGACCAGAACTAATGCTGAAGTGCAGACCACAAGCTCCCATCTGCCAGCTCTGATGCACAGGACAGGGATCTACACAAGAGCACAGGGCAGACAATTAAAGAGGCAAAACCTTCATATTTGCCATAGAAAGATTCATCAGGGATGACGTATCAATGCCCTAATCTGAATGACATAAAAGCTCAACCTTTTCCCACTCCTCCTTACCAGCTGTCACTTGACATCTCAGAGAAGGTGAAGAACCTCCATCTCTCCCTCCTCTAACAGTTCAAGGCAGTGGATGCAGAGAACACATCAATGGGTAGGGGGTAACACCAGGCTGGAACTGGGCTCCACAAGGAATACAGAGATGCCTTTGGCAAGAGGCAGTTCACTGCTCAGTACCCAACAGCTGCTGCTTACAGCTGTTTAAACATCCTTCTCCACTCCCTTACTCGTTAACCATGAGCTCAGAGAAAAGCCTCAGAACTGGTTACAGACTGGGCAGGAAGCTGAAGGGAGCTCGTTCTGTGGAATTCCACATCAGGCCTTCTGCAGAAGAAACACTAAGAAAAAACAGAATAAGCACAGACTTATTTTCAAAACCAGCTTTTAGAGATAAGAGCTGGAATGATCACAAAGATCATAAGAGCTGGCCAACCTTTTTACTCTGTATACATTATGCCACCTAAATCCCTCATATACTGGAGGATTCTTTGTAAAGTATGCAAGAAATACCCATCTAATGGAGTATTGATCTCTGAAGTTCTGTAAATCACTTAAGTGAGATAACAATCCCTATTCTCTTCCCACTCCAATGCACACATTTAAAGTTCCATGCTGACTGGGAACTTATTTCACGAGCACTGTGTTCAATTAACAAGAGAAATCTTTAAGTTATCACAGTCCAAAACAAGTCCAACAAGTCCTTTCTAGCTGAGGATGCATTGGTTTTCCTCTCTCATAAAAAAATGACCAGCTCTTAAAATACATCCAATACTTTATTTATAAATGCTGGTCTTCAGTACAGAGTACCAAACCTACCCAGTTAAAAAACATTATTTTCATTTTAATGACATTAATTTCATAGTAGAAATGTCACTTCTATTTGCATAAGCTGAATCTTAAAACAGAATTTAAGTGATGACTGCTTTCATCTTATGCTAAATATTTTATTCTGACTTAAAAAACATTTAAGTTCTTCAATAGCAGGGCCCCCCAAACGCCATTGCTGCAGTATCACAGTTTAAAAACCAACCACTGCCTTGTGGCTCAATGTGACCCTTCTTACCACCAGTGCAACAGTTCTGCTGAATTACCTACCCAAGGCAGGGCTCAGTCCAGCCCTGGATATTCACATGAGTTAAGGTGAAATTACAGTAAAAAAGGTAACTCAATACATAGAGAGAGCATTTACAAAGATTTAAAGCATTTCAACTAAGCTCACATCAACTGAATTTCATTAGCTAGCTAATCTTAACTTTCTGAGCCCTTAAACACACAAATCCAGACTTATTTCTAGACATTCATTCAAAGCATGAGTACAATCACATAACTTCAAATTATTCAACTACTTTGAAAAAGCCCAGCAAACAAAATCCAAGACTGCCTGAAAAAGTGTTGTGGGTTTCGTCCAGAGAAGAAAACTTAATTCCAACCAGCTTTATTATAGATTTTTTTTTTAAATTCAAACCAAGCCCAAAAGAAAAAAGTAGCAGTTTAAAAATAAAGTAATAAGCAGGCTTTGTAACCCTTCAGCTTTGGTTAAACTAATGCAGATTTCCACGCAGTCCTCACTGATACACGTTACATATCATCTCTGAAAAATACTGTATTTCCAGGGTTAGCAGCATTTCTTACTATGAGCACCTGGAGAAGGGGGGTTAAAGTTGCAATTAATTATACATCTAGGAACAGTGCTGGAGGCTGCAGTCTGAGAAAATAGTTAGTCAGTCTCCACTCCACCAGTGTCAATGGAAGCCTTCTATCTGCACTTAAGTAGCAATAAATGGTTTTGCCACCTTCAGCTTCCAGGATGCCAACTCCACTGAAGATTTTCTAATAAATTATTCCAATAAAATAATGCCAGCTTGTGCTATGCTTAATCAAATGGCCATAAAACACAGCAGGCACAAGCTTTCTTAAGGATTACACAGACGAGACATTTCATGCATACATCTCCTGTATTAATTCTATTTTTAGCCTATCAAGATCACTTAGGTCACTTATATTACCTCACTTTAATGGATGTGTATAGCAGTGATAAAATGGATGTGTACCAACGATGTAACATTTCCAAGTTTTCCAAATTTTACACATTCCTGATTCCTTACTCCTACATAAATGCTTCCCTGCTACCGGATCATCACCATTTGAAGCGGAAGCTCCAGCACGCTGCAGCAATTACAGGATGTGTTTTTAGCAGGCACCATTGACACTTCAGACCAAGACAATGTACCACAGCATGCACCAAGCATTTAGATACGTGCTCAGAAATCAACACAAGTTTCTTGATAATTCTGGGGAGAAAAAAATAAATTGGGGAAAAATTTCATCCTCAGGAAAGAAAACACTCAATTTTAAGATGCAGGCTCACATTATGCCATGGGAAAAGAACTTGCTTGTTATCACAAAACAACTGCAAAGCAAGCCGTATCAAGGACAGAGTTTTGCCAACTGAACACAAGCTGCCCCCAGAGCAGATGGCACTGATGCCATGACAAATTCCAGCATAACAATAATCTCTCTGGGATCGGCTGTGTACCTGACAACTAGTTCAGTTTTGGGCAGCGCTTTATACAGGGTGCTGCAGAAGTAGACAACCCAACACATAGTCATTTACTTTCATTTTCAAATCAGAAGTAGAATTTTCTAGTTATGTTTTAAGGGTGGTTGTATTCTGAATGTGTAGCAGACCTCAAATTAAAGGTACATACACAAACAGAGTCTCAAAGTCTAGTTTACTCAACATAATTGAAAAATGTTATTTGGCTTGATACGTCAAGTCCACAAAGAGGGAGTTAGCCAAACAGACTGAAAATATCTTCACTGGTACATTCAGGATGTCATCTGCTGCAGGAGACAGAATTCTAGTCCTCACAAGTAATAACACAAACTGAATTAGCTAAGTGTGATTACAGTGTTCTGAGGTCCTGGTTTCTCTTGAGCCTGCTCTCATCTACTGCCAAACATCTACTAAAAGGAAGCAGGGAGTTCCAATGTCTGATCTGTGATCTTACAATTGGAAGACAGGGAATCCCAGCATACCAGTGACAAGGCCGTTCTCTCTGGGCTTTACTGGTTAACAGGATTAAAATTACATTCACATCCATTTTGTTACAGAACTGGCCCTGCTATTTTTTTACGTCAGCAACAGCCCCTGTAAACATTTGAACTGAAGACCAGTAGAGGAAAGAAAGCAACGTGCAAAGAATGGTTTCATTCCACAAATAAAAGTTCACCTTTCATGCTTGCAAATATAAAGTCAAAACTACAAACTCCATGGGAATTTAGAAGTGTATGCTGTACTGTGGTGTGATTAAACTGATTAGAAAAATCCAAACAAACACATACACACAAAAAAAAAAGGCAAAAAGAAAAAACCCCAACTCAACTATCTTCCCAATGCTAAACTCTTGCACTGGGAAAAGGAAGAACCTTGCTACTACAGAGTGCAATACAGCATAAGGACAAGAGGCTGTACACAACAGGCCAAAACGCTGAAGTCAGACAGATGACTTACTGCTTCTAGAGTCACGCTGAATCGTTTTCACGTTCTGACCACCAGATTGCTACATAAGTGGGGGTTTGTCTTGATTTACATTTGACAATAAATTCTTACCTGCAGCGCCTGAACGTGTTTCATAAGCATGAGTTGATGACAAAGCATACCAGGGAGCAGCTGTGTTTCAACTCAAGTGATATCATCCACTAATACAGGGAACAAGTTTGATGGCAGATTCAAAAGGAATTGTTTTGAAATTCTTGCCAGAGCATACCCATAATTCAAAGACAAACCATTCAGCTAGCTACCCAGGATGGATTTAAAATTTTCGAGGATAACACCACTATCCATTCACTGAAAACATTATAAAAAATGCTTGTTTTGTCTAAAATATGACCACAAGCACTGCGTGAAATTAAAGCGAGACTAGCAGGCGGCATAAAGTTTACACACTGTCTACAAAAGATGTTTTGTGCACCGAAATTCACCGATTTCAGGACACACTGACGTTCTGCCATCTTGGCAGGCTATGAGATGACCAAGAAACTCCTCTGAGCACGTAAATGCTCCACGTAGCTCGCGTAAGAAGGAGCGCAGACCAACAGCGACTTCCCGGTAACGCCGCTGCACTCCCATCGCGTTTTGCCATTACATCCTGGCAATTCTCAAACCTGCCGAGAAAACCTTAACCTGCCTAGGGAGCCTAGGAACCTAACTTCACGTCGGGGGCCTTCTGACCCTGGGAGAGGTTTAATAAACAACAACCACCACCACCAAAAATAAAAAAAAATAGAAAAACCCCAAAACCAAAACAGAAACAAAAGACAGAAAAGAAGAAGAAAAAAAAATTTTAAAAAATCCCCAAACCAACAAACTTTCATCACCTCGGCATTTTTTCCGACTTAGCCGTCGCGAAGTTACTCCACCCGGCTCCGATTGTGCAACGGGAGGGGAGGCGGCGGCGCGCAGCGCGCTCCCGCCGGGCGCGGGGGGAAGCGATTCCCGGCCGGGCGATGGATTCCCG
>JANPWX010000602.1:773781-787606 GCA_024734555.1 Trochalopteron elliotii | reverse complement strand
TGGGATTTGCACTGTTCGCTGCGTGCGAGTGACGAAGCTAAAGCTCTGCTCTTGCCCAGGAAGCGCACAGGCCTGGACCGAGGATAACGGGCCTGGACACTTCCTCACTGCCCGCAGCCGGCCCGGGGCCCTCGCCCGCCCCGGCGCCCGAGTGGCTGGAGCGGGGCTCGGCCGTCATGGTGCCGGGGAAGAACCAGCGCTCCCACGGGCACGGCCGTCGCCGGAGCGCCTGGGCGCGGAGCAAGGAGGGAGCTCCAAAGCGATGGGATTTGCACTGTTCGCTGCGTGCGAGTGACGAAGCTAAAGCTCTGCTCTTGCCCAGGAAGCGCACAGGCCTGGACCGAGGATAACGGGCCTGGACACTTCCTTTTAGTGGCATATTGGCACACACGAGGATGCCAAACCAAGTGTCTCAGTATAGGGGAAAAAACACCACCAAAGGAAAGGTACGGTGACGTGGACTGTCAGTACAAGGGCCAGACGCATCAAAGAGAATCATATAATCATCAAAATTGGAAGTGACCTTTAAAATCATAAAGTCCAACTATCACATGGCATTACCACAGTAACCCCTAAACCGTATGACCTAGCGCCAGTTACAGACCCCTTTCAAACATCTCCAGGAATGGTGACTCTACCACCTTCCTGGGCAACCTATTCGAATGCCTGACCACCTGAACATTGAAAATAATTATTCTAATAGCTAATTTGAAGCTACCCTGTCTCAACTTAATGCCATTTCCTCTAGTTCCCTCACAGCAGGCAGTCTAGAAGAGACTGACCCCCACCTCACAACAACCTTCTAGGTAGTTCCAGAAAGTGATGAGGAATAATAATTTTATTTCTAGTGATACCATCTGTGACACTTCCAGCTCCTTGGAGGCTTTTTATTTTGCGCAGCAAGGGCCAACAGATCACTCCCAGCCAGGTGTTTTTTTCTCACAGTAATAAATTGTGAAGGTTTATGCATAGTTCTCTGCATGGGGAAGGACTCCTACTCCATTTCTGTGAAACAAGAAGAGAATGATTGCCTGACTGCCCTTCTGCTGTAATCATGGGATGTATTAGAGTGACAGACATGGCCTTTACTGTCCAAGGGGGATGTCCACATAATTGCACCTGGACTCAGTTTGTGTTCGTTATAGTGCCATAGTGTTAGTTGTCTTGCTGTCTAAGATACTAATTATTATTGGTCTGGAGAAGGCAGAATATTCAGAAAAGCTTACTGGATAACAACATTTTCATTATGAAGCTTGACAATAGGCAGTAGTGGATTATAAGAGCAGTGGGGGGGGTTATTTCTTTTAAAAATGGCACTGTAGTAGGACTGCTACAGATTTTTAACACTGGTATTTACAGGCTAAAGAGAAAACAATGCCTTGTAAAGTCCAGTTATCTTGCTATGATCTCCTAAACCAATCCTAGCAACTTCCTTATGTAGTCTTCATTTTATGCTTCTTATTTTAATTGTACTGAACAGCACGTTCAGGAAGTGTAATTCCAAACTATTTGATTTTCATTCTTATCATCTTAGTCAAGAATATTGCTGAAGAACACCTTGCTATTCCTGCTTCGGATTACAGATGCTATTAAACTGCTCCAAATCACCAGCGTGTCTATCTTTGTACCACAGACATGTTCCTCTGCCTTGTAAATTGCTCAGAAACTTTCTGAGCTTCATTATTGTTTGTCATCTCAGAAGATTTAGCTACTTGGCAGTATTCCAGTTCTACATTTTGTAATTATTATTTGAGATTAATGACCTCTAATATGACTTTATATTAACATTTTTAATCAGACTTGTGATTCACATTTTCTGTATAATGAAAGAAATAAAGAACAGCACAAACATACTGTTGACAGTGTGTTATTTTCCCCGCTAATTTAAGACAACAGGAATTGTTAATCTGGTAAATCAAGTTTTGTTACATGTTAAATTCAATATCTCTATTAGGATTTGACCCCCAAGAGAATTTAAAATGTATTGGATAGCTCTTGTTTATTGCTCAGAAACAGATTTGCAAATCTTAGTTTAATATACTTGTTTAGGCAAACACTTTATTGCACTTGCTGGTCATTTTTAAAAAACAAATCTGCCCATTTAAATAATGGCCTTTAAATACACTTGAGAAAAAGAATAAAAAATTATGGCTCTTGTAGGAATGAAAAACAAGACATGCAGTCATATTCTGTGACCAGTTCTGCAAGTCACAGCACACAGTTCTGCTTGGAGAGCATTATACTTTTCACTCTCACCTCCTTTTCCTCAAATTGTGTGCTAAAAATAAAGTATTTTCTCCTCAGTATTTGGAAATAAATAAAACCAAATAGTTTTTTTACTTCAGTAGGGTATTTGGGAAAGTAAGGCCTCAAACCATCAACATACATTGATGTGCCCATCAGAGAGTTTCTCAGTTTACCACATGCAGCACGTATATTCTTTTGCATAGACTCCTCATATGGTAATATAAAATGCAAGAGGCACAGATGATGGTTACTGAACAAGGGTGTTGCAACTTATTGTGGAACTATTTGTGTTGGCTTCATTTTAATTTGATTTTTGAAGCTAATCCTCAGAAGTGGCTGTAGAGAGGTATTACCATGTCTAATCCTCCACAGTAGTGGAGTCGGGTTAGACTTTTAGAGGTTTATTATGCAAAATAGCTCAGTAGATGTGGCCTGGTAATAAACGCTTTGCACAAAAATACTGAGAGCAGACCAGCTCTCTTGAACTCTGTCTTTGAATTTTGTTTTTTCAAGTATGGTCTTCCATACTTCCCTGTGTGGCCAAGTGATCAACAGCCTCCAAAGGCTGGATTCACCAGTCCATTTCAGCTGCTTCCTGATGGTCCAACAGAGGAATGGATCGTCCAGCCATGAATGGAGGTTGCCTTGTTTGGCTCGTATAGCTGGTACTGCCCCTTGGGGACTTGAGGGAAAAGCAGCTCAGCCTCTTAGTTTAAAGGTTACATAGGTTACTTGTACATCTGTGCTGGTTTTTCATTTCTGCTTGCCTGAGACCAGCCAGTTTTATATTTGGAGCATGGTATTTTACCTGCCTTCAAAACAGGTGGAGCAACCAAGCATCCTGGACACCAAGCAGCATTCCATACAGGATGCTTCATATATCTGAGAGGAAAGGGGAAACAAGATGCAAGTGTTTTCCAAAAAGATTTTAGGAGAGAAAAAAAAAATACTTCAACAAAAGCAAAATATCCACCTAGTCTATCCAATAGATTACTATTAGTTCCTGTCTGGAACACTTTAGCTCATGCTGCTGGAAAAGAAAGCACTAAGATCAACAACAACAACAACAGCTTCTCCCTGTTTGCATGTATTGCCAGGCCTCAATTTTCTCTTCAGCATCCTGTCCAACTTGTTTTTCCTTTAATTATTGTAAATGAAGCATGCAGCCAAATCCTTCTTTAATCTGAGCAAAACTCACCTTATTGAGGACTCTTTTGATTCAATGGATACCACAAAGAATAAGATCACAGGAGAAAGCTGATAAAATAAGATTGTTCCATTAGCCTTTTTTTAACACAACAACAACAACAACAACAGGCCATTACAAGCGCCATTACAAGACAGTGGAAAAAACAGGTTTGGGGATGCCATTGGGTTCCACTTGATCTGTTTCAAATTCCAAAGATCAGCAGGCCTTTCTGTGTAGCTGGGGGTTTCTCCCCTACAATAAAGATGCCTAGGTCACACTTACAGACTTTGTAGTGCATGCTCAGATCCCTGGCTGTTGCATCTGGGACCATTATGTCTCCTTCTGTTAGGAAGAAGTGGTAGCTTCTTTTTTTTTCTTCTGTGAACCCCCTTTCACATCTGGAGTGAAGCCCAAGGTCAGTGTGTTAGGCAGCAGTTAGCCTTTTAAGAAATACCAGATAAAAGGTAACTTTCTTGATATTCCAACTTGGCCAATTCTTCATCACCCATTGTTTCTTCAACAGCTTCTCTGACATATTCACTGAAACAATTCCCAAGGTAATCCACATTTCCTTTGAATTAGAAGTGCTTTTTGTCTCACTTCTAGGTGACGGAGCAAAATGCTGAGTCCCTACATCAATCCATTTTAAGTTGTTGCAGCTTTGTGTAGGAAGTTGGAAAACCTAGTGTTTAAGTCTACATATGACTCCCAGTGAAAACCTGGAATGCTTTGTTGAATAATAATAATATGCTAAGCTTTCATGGCTTGCACAGTCATGTGGGATTCACAAGAGCACAGAACACTTCAGTAACTTACACCAAGATAAAGAGACTGAAGTCTCCCACAAAATCTTCTAGTTCTCAGGACTTTGTTTAGCACTTCACTATTTGGCACTTTTTTTAAACTGGTTGGTTTGTTTGTCTTTGACCTGTCAGGAGTATATGCTATTTATTTAGACAAGGGATTTAACTAGCCAACTATCATTGGAATGAGGAGTCATTTTACTTTTCTTTCTGTCCTTTTGAGCAAGCTCATCTTTAAAGATTTGCCTGATTTTTTCTTTGGTATGTTCCAGTAAACCACAAGGTATCCACTTTTTTATGTTGTCACACAGTGACAACATAGTTTTCTTTTAGTTAAAGATTCTTCTCTTCTCTTGAAATCCTTCCAGAAAATAAGAGCTATTTTACGAGAATAAACACATGACAACATAAAATTCTTTATGCTATTTTCACAGACCTAAGCAACAGAATCTCTGAAAATCACTACAGGTTATTTATTAGTATGCATATAGAATATTCCCTTTTTTTCCAGCAAAACTACCATTTGATCTAGATGAAAAATATATCCCTGTCAAGTCACCAGCAGTTTTTGTCAACAAGAATGTTCATTTTCTGTGCTGATTCAGCTCTATGGATATTGAAGCATGAAAGTCAGATGAGCATGTGCATGGTGTAATTATGATGCCATACTTGAAAACCAAAATTTTTGTTGTCGTGCAGTTACTAACTACCTCTGTTTCCTTCTTTTGTATGAATTCTTTACATGCCTGAATAAATATAGATAATATAAACATACATGGCAAAATAGCAGGGGTGTGAAGGGCTAAGCAATTATCCACTGTTGCTAAAATAAGGTAACACTGGCTGAATTCAGCAGGCAAAGCCCCTCTCTGGAGCAACTCAGGAGTTTTATCAATTTCAGGAGGCCAGGGTACATCGGTTGGTACATCCGTACCCTTGTCAAAAAGGCGTTTAATGGTGACCTACTTTACCCTGTCCCTTTGGAGGTGGTTGCTTTTCCTTGTTATTCCTGTTTTTTGTCCCCTCGGGCTGCCTTCAGACTGCAAGCTAAGTCTGTACGGGTCACACTGCTACTGAAAATGACCAGGCTGTAAACAGCAGTTTTCAGCAGTAGGTAATTTGACCTATTGTGTTTACTAAAGGAGACATCAAAGGATTCTCTGGAGCGCTTTCAAGATATGTCTATTTTTATTACTTTGATGTAATTGATTACTAGCCAGATTTGGACCATCCTAATTCAGTTGCTACTCCAGTGCTTGTTCGAGGATGCAAGTGTACTAAGCAAACCACAACCTTTGTGGAGTGTTTGGGTTTAAGAAAGGAATTGACCAATGTACCTAATAGGCTTTAAAAGTTGCTAGTTCAGGTAAAATGTTAATGCTTAAAGGTAATTACTTAAACCAGCCAGTTAAGGTGTTTCACAGGCTCCCCAGTATGGGCACAGCTGTTCAGGGGTCACAACAGGCTTCAAGCTGACTGAAGTGCAGGCTTCCATCCACCTGCCCAGCTACATACAAAGTACAATTTTCACTGTTTGACTAGAGGTACAGGAAACTAGTCAGCCTGAGGTAATCAGGACACTGATGGTGTACCGAAGTACACTGAAGTATAAGCTGCCTTTTATCTCAGTAGGTTTCCCTGCGGAGATCAGCGAGTGGCACCAGAAGACCTGGGGCAGAGACCCTCACTGAGCTAGGAGCCCTAGTTCCATTGATGTCACAAATGGCCTGCAGCAAACTTCTTGTCCTGGCCTTGTCTTGTTCTTCTGAGCCAGCCCTGCTGGTGAATTGTTCGCATATTTGTAGCTTGTCCTGGGTTGCAGTATAAGATATGCACAAAGTATTCTATCACCATCTTCATGAACTGTTGAAACCAATTGCTGAAGCAGTGTTCTTCCAGATTTCCCCTTCCCTCTTCTGTTAAGGTGTCTCCTGTTAAGGTGTCCTCTGTTAAGGTGTCTTCTGCTAATGGGTCTTCTGCTAATGGGTCTTTTGTTAATGACCTGCTGCATGACTCATAGGTAACTCCCTCCGGGAGTTATCTCTCTTTAATGGGCCATCAAGGACCCCCTGTATGACTCATTATCCCATTGTGAGATGCTCCGCCCAGGGGGAGGAGCCAAGCATTCTCACCTGGATATAATCTGGGATTTGGGACAATATGGGGACCTTACCCACTGGATTTCCAGAGGATCAGAGCTACCAGACCTTTCTACAGGATCACTGCTTCCATCATCCCACTCAGGTTGTATTCTGACTCTGTCAGTGGTCTTTTGTATTATTGCATCTATTTTATTCTATTTTATTATTTTTTTTCTTCTTCCTATTAAATTGTATTTCTGACTTGAAGCCTCTCACTTGTTTTGCTTTCAAACCACTACATAGCTGAATAAACATTACACTTCAGCAGAGGCAGCAGGTTCACTTACTGTCATTCTTCATTTAGAGGGTTTTTTTTTCTTGAACATTCTTTCTCTTTTATTTTCCCCCCATTGTGTTTTATACAGAATAATGCTATGTTTCTCTGGGGAAATTATTACAGAGTCTTGTAGAGTGCTGTGTTCTAATTGTTTGATGATGTATTGACTTGATTTAACGATTTAAGAAGATAAAGTCCACAGAAGTACTTCAGGGGTTTTTGTTTGGTTGGTTGTTTGGTTGGTTTGTTTGTCTTTGACCTGTCAGGAGTATATGCTATTTATTTAGACAAGGGATTTAACTAGCCAACTATCATTGGAATGAGGAGTCATTTTACTTTTCTTTCTGTCCTTTTGAGCAAGCTCATCTTTAAAGATTTGCCTGATCTTTTCTTTGATATATTCCAGTAAACCATGAGGTATCCAAGAGCTTACTTAGACCCCAAATATCCAGGTAATTACAGCCAAATATATCTCTTAGAAGGATAGTGTATTCTTGTTTGCTGTCTTATTGTAATTTGGCAAATATTGTTGATGTCTCTAAGTTGCCAATACTGACATTAGCTAGTCATTTCATCATTATGGTTAAGGTGATAGACCAGGACAGTGTTTCTGAGAAGGTGGGCTGTGACAGGCACGGTAGTAATGAAATGTGGTCAAGTGTTGTCAAGTTGCTGAAAATTCTGCAAATCATAAAGCAAAGGCAGCCTGACTTCTGTACTCCTGTTGACTTTTATTCTTCAAGGGCAAGCATGCTTGTCAGTTTTTCAAGAAATGTTACATGGATTTGTCACTTTTCCAAGCAATGTGAATCTGTTTTTATAAAGACAATGAGGACTGCAAATTTTCTGGTTTGTTTTGCTTTGGAAGATGAGATATCATCTTGTTAAAAAAAAATACCCCCTGAAAAATACTCACTTAAGGAGTTGGTAGTGGAATCCAAGATATGAATTTTCTCAGTCATAGCAATTTAAATTCAAAATAACAGCATAAAAGATAATTTCCTTCCTGACTACTTGGTAGCTTATCTTAAACGATTTTATGATCTCCATTTAGCTCCCATAGAAGAAAAGTACTGCTACAATAGAAAAGGAGGACTCAGGTACTTGGAGACTAAATGATACCCTTATCCATTCATCATTCAGAATATTTGACAGTATCAAATCATGTTGGACAGGCAATTCGAGGGACTATGTGCATCAGTGGTTTCTAATATACTTGTTTCCTGAATAATCAAAACATTTCTGTCCCTGAAACTGTCAAAATAACTCATACAAAAGTAAAAGAACCCCAACCTAAACAGAAATAATTTAATTCCTCTTGGGAAATCAGTTTAAAACATTCTCAAGTGTTTTAATAAATTAACTACAGACACTATCACAAAATTAGCTTTCAATAAAAGACTTTCTGTTCTAATAAAAAGGAGCACTAGGATCTTTTCATAGTTTCCAAAAGCGCTCTCCTAGCATGTTGTTCAACATGAATGCCTCTTAATTATCATGTACCTTTCACAGCCATTAGGATTACATTTCCTGTGAAGTAAGTTCTGTAAATTTCGGGGTGATATGTTTATATCCTACATTTTGTGTTGGGTACTTTTTTCCCCTTTGAATCAGCAGAGAAACCATCTTACTAAAAAAGAGTATTTACAGACCTTACAGACCTTACAGCTCTGTGCACTGGGGTGGAGTACAGAATTTATATAAATTCCAGGCTATATCTTGAAAAGTAAATGAGGAAGTAAGTTAAAAATCAAGGGAATAGCCAACTGTGTAGATCTAGAAGTGTACTGTGCTATAACTGAATTATGATCCAGAGGATGGGAAATGTCTGGAAAAAAAAATAGAAAAGAAAAAGCATTAGTAAGATAGGCATAAGTGAGGCTATATTAATCTTATTTACCAACTGAAATATTCCATGGCATTGCCTTGGAATCAAGATAGACACTCTTTTCTTGCTTTCATCTCCATCTGCTGGACATACACTCGTCTAAATTAAAGAGGCATGGTGTTTTGGGGTTGAGGTCTTTCTTTTACTCCTCTTTATTCTTGTGAGATGACAGAGAATGAGTTACTGTCAGTGCCACACTCGGCTAACCTTGAAAAGGGGAGGCAGGCTCAGAAATCTCCTCAGTGCTGTTGTTGCCCTGCCGTCTGAGAAGGGGTGACAAACTGCTGTTTCACTGCAGTGTCACTGGGAATTGTGACACAGGAAGAATTTAAGAGCAGAGTGCAGTCCTACAGCAGAGATCATCTACTGTGTCCTCAGCAGGAAAGCTGTTAGTTTTCTGTGCTATAATTAGCCAGTACCAGAGAACGTACATTACGTCACAGGAATTAGTCTTGTGGCATTCTCACCTTTGCCTTCCAAAATGAAGGAAGTATCTTTCAGTGACAGCTCTTATGCCAAGAGTAAAGTACTAAGAGAAAAAATATATCTTCAGATATCTGGTCAAGAGTAGACAGTCTTCACTTATCAATGTAGTTTAAAAAAGAAAGGTGAGTGGTCTGCTGCTGAGAATATACTGACATATATACATATATACATATATATATATATATAAAACTTCTTGTCCCCAGAATTCCCACCATGAGCACAGCTTGTAGTGTTTTGATAGTGGTTTTACTTCACATCTGTTCATTTAAGTGTGTACTTCCCAGATTATGTCAGCTTTGTCCTCTGTAGGTCCTTTAGTGAAGGCGAGGATGTATCTGTTTTCCATCACTGCAGCTTCCTCCCAGGGGACAATCTGGGGATTTTGCAGTCTGGTTTGTTGCAACAAACCAGGCAGAACCTGCTACAAATCAATAACATATCTGGTCTCTTATGAACATATTAGTGAATCCTAAGGATACTTGTTCTGATTTGAGTAAAACTTGTGAAATGGCAGCTCCCTGGAAGCCAATGAAGTTCCAAATCTATGCAAGTCTGTATGTGATCACATTATTCTGGATCCTCATGAGCAGTACATACTGGATCAGCTACCTAGTGCAGATGGAAAAACTGGGTGATTTAGGTAATGGGTCAAAATTTAAAACTCATTGCAATATTAAATTGTCTGTGTACTTTCTTGTGCATTGTTAGTGTTACTTGAGTGATGATTTTTACAACAGTTTCATGTCATATAACTTGTTGCTTTCTGTGCTTTAAATAAATGCAATTTCAACTTAGGGTAACTGAGTGGATATTCACAGTTTCATCTTGTGCTATTCTTGCAACTGTTAGAGTAGCTGTAGAAACCACTCCCAATATAACCACTTCATAAAAAAGACAACTCCAGCTTGGAAAAACCCATACAATGTAGGTAGAAAGTAACTGAACTTTGGCTGGGGATATCTGGGAAGTTAGCTCTGAATACACTTATTTTTTTCTTGAGCTGGGGATTTACTCAACTTTGTTTTATACCCAACTCATGGGTAACATTTCCCACTCCCCAGCAGTAGTGAGAGAGAATGTAATTAAAGGGTTAGACCCATGGCTTAGAGATCAACACATGGCATTTTTCTTGAATAAATAAAAAGTGTCTACTGTTCTGTTCTCTCATACACAAAGTTGCCATGTTGAAACCTGATGCAGTTCTTAGAAATCTTGCCATGTTTTCTTTACATTTTTGTTTTCAATCTTTTCAAAACTAATTCTTTACAATCTCCAACAATAAGTGCTATTCTAAGCTGCAGGGATTTTTAAAATACAACAATAACACATGCTGTTAGTGGGACACTGCAGTTACTTAGGCAACTATGATAGCACCTCATTTCAAAACATAATGGTTTCCTTGTAAAATTCTTGGACATTAGCTAGATTAGAAAGTAATACCATGCTCATTTTAGTAGTAATTTTATAATATAACATTATGCTATTACAGGATTACCCCACTGATTTTGTTATAAATGTGATTTGTTTCCTTAACTTATTTTTCTCTCAAGCACTTTGCCCACCATAGACAGGTAGCTATTTTCAATAAACACCAGCAGAAGCCACTCAGGGTGTCAGGTCTCCAAGCCAAGTGAAAGCACAACTCTCTCAGCCTTTTTCTCTGGGCAACTAAACATCTGGATGTAAAAAACTGAAATAAAAACCTAACCTGTGTGCAGTGCAATTGCAACTTGCTTGCAGTGTTCTTATGCATAAAATAGGCAAGTAACTGTATCTATGTAGTCTTCTATCCAAATTTAAGCCAGTCTGCTTAGTTTTTGAGATTCAGTTATTTAATAGTTGGATGTTGACAGTGCTGCATAGCTAGCTGATGGAGACATTGCATGAAGTGAATCACAGGTCCTACAGCTCTTCTGGGGTGTAATGATTTTGCTTGCTTTTGGGGAAGTGGGAGAGAGAGATCTTTGCATACAGCAGGAACAGCATTTCACACCCCATTGTGAAATGATTCGAATACAAAGGGAGAGATCTAGCTTCCTCCTCGACAGGAGACTTGTGTTTGCTGATCACAGAAGCCGGCACTTCAGTGTTTTTAGTTAGCAGTAGCACTTTAGCCTGCTGCAGAGATTATTCCAGGTGGTCAGTTTGGAAAATGGCAACACCAATTCCAAGAAAAGGGTTGAAACAGCACCAGACATCCTCTTGATAGAAAAGCTCATTACCATGAAAGAGTACTGAGCAAATTACTGTGCTACTTAGGCTTGTTTTACTGATGTAAGAACAGTGTGTCTTCTGCCTCAGAAGATTTTATCTTTTATCCTTACTGTTATGTACTTGGTAAAATAAAATAAATATATGTAATTTATAAATGTTCTTCTCCTTTGCAAATCTCACATGTTCTAGACAGACCAGTAAATATCATCTCATTTTACAGCTGAATTAAGGGCAGAGGGAAAAGGAGCAGTTTTCGTAGGGAAACGTAAGGAGGAACACAAACAGATTCTTTTCATCTATCCTCAGTCTGTTGGACCAGGACCAACCAGGCTGTGGATGCTGAAGGCAGCTCTTATTTCTCCTGTGAGCTGGACCAGTGCAGCTATGTTGTAGTGACAAGAACAAATTCTGCCAAAACTCATTTGCACCATGAAGTTTTCTACCCTTCTTATCAAAGCATGGACTGGTTCTCATTTGAGTGATGCTTGGGGAATTCCATGTCAAAGACCTGAGCTAGCCCTAACAATGGAGATCTCTTCATGTGGGCTCCATGCCCCATTTTATCTGCAATGTTCTTGCTAGATAAAAATCCCAGTGATAGAGGATACCTAGTGCTGAAAGCAATATTCATCTTTCCATACAGTGACCTAGGTTCTGTTCAAGTATCTATATTTGGGCTTTTTGTGCTGCTCTTTTATTACAGCAACGTCAACATGTCCTCCCAATACCAGGGGTTCAGTGGCCAAATTTAGCATGAAACACACAGAGGCAATCTCTACTTTTTAACAGCTCACAGACTGAAACTAAATATAGAGAATGAATTGTTGCATGTTACTGTCCCCATAAAAAAGTTAAAATTTTCCAGATACCAAACCATATTGATATTTGAGTTGAAAAATACACTGAAAAAATCCTGAAGAAGCCATCTGCCTCTGGAATAAGAATGTCCACGTAAGGTGTTACATGTGTAGCAGAAGGAAGATGTCACACCTGCCTGATAAATCTTCTGATGTTGAATAATCTTAAGTTCTGAACCCATAATATGGTCCCTGATGATGGATTAATGTGTAATTAATCCCTGTTCTTTCCTGCAGGACTGAGCAAGCCTGAAGCTTACATTTTCCACCTTAAAGCAAACAGGAAGTCTGCAGCCAATCTGCAGGGTGAACATACATCTCCTGTGCTCTGGTTCAAACTGGATTTCTAAAGACCACTTTTCGCTTCTGCTTTGGTTAAGAATCTCATGCAGGTTTCATTGTCTTTATAGGTTTGCCGTAATCTATGACTTTCAGACTTTGACATACCAAACCCATCCGTGACTCATGTCAGCTGATCCCCATGCAACAGGAGGGGCACAGGGAGAGCAATTCCTCTCTGCAACATGTGCAGATGGACTGGCAGGGTGCTGAGTGCAGCAGTGATCAAAGGCAGCACAGCAGGGCTCAGGGGCTTCCCCAAAATGTCAGCTGTGCTCCCAGCATCCAGAGAAGGCTGAAAGAGGAGAAGAATGTGGGGAGGCGGAGGGTAGGACAGAGGTTCTCAGCTTCAGTGTGAAGTTGTTTGATTTAGGCCTGGAGTATTTACCTTATGTATTCTTCCACTGTAAAATCTCACAAAGTCTCACAATTATACATCATGACATAGGATGTATAATTTTTTACAGGAATAACCAAGTGTTTTACTCTTTCATTATCTTGTCTAATAGCTGGCATCTGCCTAGACAGGAAGGAGTCATCTTAGGACATCAGACACAGTCATTACATTGATAAATTTAGGTGAGGAAGGGAACTCAGATACTTTGAAATTACAGGAATATTCCCACTAGCTAAAGATGATGATTCATCAGGAAATGTTAATGTAGGGCCACAGGTAGAAAAGTAATAGGCCAGAAACACAAATAGATTGGATTTATCCTAAACTTATCTTCCAGTATTTTCCAGCAGGAAAAGTACACAGTTGATTTGGGCAGATATGGTGGGATTTCAGTACGCTGAGGGAGGAGAGAGAACTGTACTGCAGTCAGGATCATGTAAGGAAGGAGATAGGTCTTGTAGGATTGAGCTGCTTCAGCTTTCCTGCTCGTGCTCTGTGCTATATGCTACTAGCACTTGATAGATTCACTTACGGTAGCAAAGCACCTTGAACCAAATGGTGTTGTTATGACCAAGGGATTAACGTTAGTCTCCACGTCTGGATGGATTGTTTAAATTGATCCAGAACAGCTACATGCTTCCCACTTTTTTATCTGCATATACAGAAGAATTTCTATGACAAGAAATGACCAGTCTCCTAGACATAACAATAAAGTGAAAACAAACAAACAACTAGATGTGATAGGTTTTGTTGTGGGCAAATTATTGCCAAACACGAGGTGGATGGGCCTCTCTCTGTAACTTTAAACCTCTCAGCACTCATGTTATCCTACCTCATTCACATGAAGAAAAATTTTCAATCTTTTTACTTCAATATTTATAAGACCATCAACATGGAATACAACTTGAATGCAGCAGGGTGATGACAGGTAATTACATAAAACTTGTAAAGCATAAGCCACATAGTATTAAATATGGCCCCTTTCCC
>JANPWX010000602.1:527122-773381 GCA_024734555.1 Trochalopteron elliotii | reverse complement strand
GCGCCCTTCGCTCCAGGCATCGCTGGCTGTCTCCCGGCCGCGGCACAGAACGGGGAACCCCAAACCTTGAACTGTTGCAGCTGGGGGATGACCCCGACAGGATGTGTCGGTGCCGTGTGGGGCAGAGGGAGCTGTCAGATGAAGTGCAGGGACAGAGTAAAACCTTCGCGTCTGAAATTCCTCTGGGAACCAACGCCGGGCAGTCAGAGGCCGTGCGCCGAAACGGATTGGAATTAAACCAGAGGCCTAAAGCACAGCCTCTTCCTCTTCTTCACAGCGTCTGTACCGAGTTAAACCAAAGAAACCGCTTTCTGGGAACCTGCCACAAGACATAAAGTTAGGGTAGTTTTTTTAATTTAGTGATTTATGTAAGTGTTTTCTGCGTGAGGGAGTAGAAACAGCAGTTCATTGATTGTAGCCCTGTCACAGAATGAACAAGAAAGAAAAGTGAGTCGTGACGACTCCTGTGGGTGCTCAGTACTTTGCACACTGAGGGTCTGGGTGCCCAGGCTCGGCGGTGATGACACAGGCGGGCCCTCGGGCAGTGACAAGTGACGGGATTAGTTCGGTGACACGAAGGAAGGAATGCTCTCCACAGCAAGTAGAAGTAGAAAAAGTTATCAAAGTGCAGAATCGACCTTCTATCTTGCAGCACTAACACCATGACTGTAATAGTGCTGGAAAATGGTTAAATTTAGAACAGGCACAGTTTATTTAAAGCTGTCTTTGAGCACTTCTTTTTTTCCAGCATGTTCATGCTGCTTGTGATCTGCAAGTCTCATTATCTTCCTCAGCAACAAGCAAATCTCTTTTAATTTAACCGTTCTTCCAAACTACTCTCTCATAGGAAAAAGCAGTTAATTATATTTACCAAATGGAGAAATTCAGCTGCTACAAAGTTGGGAGGTGGGGGAGCACAAACTACAGAACAGCCCATCTTCTATTTCTAGTATTTGGCAGTTTCCTAATGAAGCCAGTTGCCTTTGTAACCACAACTTGACTTAAAATTTGTTAAGCTTCATAATATTTTAGTATCTTACTGCTTCACTTGTGTAACCATGTCTTTCTGTAATAGGATTCTATTTGTACAGTCTCTATACTCATAATGTGTAGTAGTAATGTGATTTATTCTGAAAACCTGTGAAAGGTTTGTTCTGTAGACCAAAATCAGGACTTCAGGGTTTTTACACGGTATGGTCAATGGGGGAGAACTGCTTCGTTGTCACATTGTTTACCCCATTGACTTCAAGGCACTTCCTCGAATTTGGAGAGGGCAATAAGCAAACAACTGACTTCTTAAGTATAGACCAAACATGTGAAATGTCAGTCTCAAAAATATTAAACAAAAGCAGAAGAAGGAGCTGAGTCAGAAACTGCTTTTGAGAACTGGTAGGATTTAATGAGCCTGCCTGAAAAATCCACTGCTTCTAGTTCGGAGGGATTTTTTTTTATGGACTCTAAAAATGGGAGACAAAGGTATCTTTAAAAATACGTGGCTATAGAGAAAACATTTTTACATTTAATGTTTTTTTTCACTAGTAAGCTAGACTGTTATCTGCTGCCATGCTTATACATCTTCCTCCCAGGGTGAATATGAATGAAAATGGAGGGAAAAAAGCAAAACTGTACATGTACTTCAAGTTATGGCATAGGGTAAATGCAACACAGTGAGACTTTTGAGAGGGATATTGTAGGACATTGCATGCTAGGCACCTAAATTAAAAAATTACCATCTCTTAGTATGTAAAGGTTATTGAAAGTCATTGAAATGTCATTGGTCATTGAAGAGTTGTGTGCTTACTTGCACACAGAGCTGCTGTCAGTCTTAAGTTTCATTTGAGAAAACTGCTTGAGCAAGTGCTGCCTCTTCTGTGTTGTTGTGGTCTCTGTCCTGTCCTAAAGTTACAATCCTCTAAGAGCAGGGGACTGCCAGTCCTGGGGTTATTTTGCAGTGAATTGTCATTAGGGAAAGATATTAGACAATAAAGAGAATTAATGTTCCCTTTTGTGTTTGCTACTACTACAAATTACGAAGTGTATTCTTTGGCAATTGGCATACTTTGCTCCTTTTTGGAAAGTGAGAAGTAACATTGGTCTAAAAACATTTAAAGTGCATTAAAATTTGCCCTTTGGTGGCATCTGTTGAATTTTATCACGGACCAGGACTATGAAACACTGGGCAGCATAGACCTTGTTTGCAAATGCAGGCCAGAATCCAGATTTGGAACAGTGCAGTCTTTTCTTAACTCTTTTATTGCTTCTGTAAACTCTCATTAGCTTGCAGGCAGATGCAACTTCAATTCCTGTCGTGCATCAGTTGTAGAAACAACAGACCAAAAGTATATGAAGCACCATGTTTTTTTACAGGATGTTGTATAGTGTTCTGGTTAAAGATCTGAATACTTGTTGACTGTTGTGACCTTACAAAACCAGAATGAAAATCTGCTTGTTTGAAGAGAAAGCCTGTTAACATCCAGTGCATACCTCCTGAAGGTAAAAGCAGTGAGGGAGGAAGGAAAGAATGTTTGACCTTGGGTTTGAAAGTGGATATCTAAATTACCATGCTGTGCTGCTCAAAGCCTCTTTCAATGTCTTGTCATTGCTTCTTTAGCCTTCCCTTCTCAAGTTCAGTGAAATGAACAGTGTTGTCTCATGCCAGCATTGCTTTTTGTCCTGGAAGATGTCATTAATATGGCACAGACATTCACCTCAAAATAACAAAGAACCAAAACCAGGATAGATCTACGTACTAGTTCTGAAGAGAAGGTAATTAGTAAGTACTTTGAATTTGCATGGAGAACGTCATCAGTTCAGAGAATATACAGGTACAGTTCCAATATTTCTTTTGACTAGTAGTTAATACTTGTTAAAATTTTGTTTTGCAGTTGAGCTGTTACTGTAAGAAGCTGCTTTGGGTCTTTCTTTTTATTTCCACAAAAAGTAGCTGAAACATAAGTCAAAGATACCAAAGGAGTAGTTGATGGAAGAGAATCAGGGAATACCTGCTTTGATTTTCCTCTCAGTGGCTGCTCTGTACCTTTGTTCATAGTGTGTGTGTTTCTTTTGGTTTTGGACATGTTACTGTTGGACTGAAAATTAAGACAACTTCTCCTTGAAAATACCTGCGGCCTCAGCTTCTTGGAATTCTGCGGTTCCCGATACTTTCCAGGACTTATCTTTGGGATTGGTCTCTATGTAACACAAGTCTGAAGACTGACCTGTTCCATACACTGCTCTTTATTTCCATCTCCAAAGTCTGCCTCTCCCCATGCAGCAGAACCGATAAAGAATCTCCAGAATCAGTGTAATGGCTGAATTCTGAGTTGTCAGCTGGGAAAATAAACAGTCTTGTGAATGGCCCTGCATCTGCTTCAGAAAGATATGAATGGCTTCAAAACCAGAGCAGTCTACACCTGTAGGAAGACATCATTGCATTAGTTTGGATGAATCCCTGCTCACCCAGCCTGAAGATCTCTGACACCGTCTTGTATCTCATGCCTTGGAACATGATCACGTTGATTTTTCAATTTAAACACAGGAGCTTCAGGCAGTCTTTTGAAAATAACAAGCCAGTTTATGATTAGTGTACACATGAATGTAACTGGGGGCTGTCCAGAGACTCCAGTTAGAAGTAAGCACAGAATTTACTGGCTAGTGAAGACAAAACTATTTATCAGCAGTTATCTTGGTACAAATATTAAATAATAACCATCCTAAATAATAGCCTTGATTGTCCTATTAATGTTTATTTCTAATTTCCTTTCTCAGAGGTTATAACTTTCATGTTCCTCTTCCACTTGAATGAACCCAACTGGCTGTGAGTCATCCGTAGACGTGACCACTGTTCTGATTTTGATGCTGTACCAGAGTGTGAGACATGTCCTTTCTGTGTGTCAGTCTTGGCCAGTTATATTCACCACATACCTGACAGATGGCCTGGTCCTGGAGTGCCTCTGGGAATATCTGTTCTATCTTGGAGTTCAGAGGAATCAATTTGTAGAGATCCACGCTGTTGCCAACAGTCGGGTTGAATACAAAGTTTGGATTTTTTTTTCAGTGACCAAATATTTTTCCTCTCTTTTGAAGTATATTCCAAGTCAGTCCTTCAGGTGCATTTGGATTCCTGATGGGATTGATGGAGCATTCTAGAAAAGTAATGATAGAAAAGGCAAAGAGGCACTGCTCTCCAGGAAACTCAGGATTCTGTGTAGCTGAAAACATTTAAGTATCTCAGTGTTGTTTATTATTTAGGGCTTGCAGCTTGTTGGAGGAACTAAGGAAAGTGCATCAGAGATGAATGTAGTGCAGTGAGTCTTAGTGAATGTTGTGAATTGTGTGTAGAGACTGCTGCAGGTGCAGTTGGGAGATGACTACTGAGACTTCTTGCAGTACCTTTAGCATTTATGCAGCTTTGATACGTTTCCAGATAAATGCACTTAATGTGGCTGTCACATCAAGGGCAACAAAGAACAAAAAATTAATCCCACAAATTATTTTCATTACATGGTCTGGTTCCAGAAAATTCAAATCCTTAAAAAAAAATCCACTGGATTCTAAATGGAGAAGTATTAGCATAAATGTGTTTGACTAGTACAAATAAAATCAAGCTATACAAAATTGTGCATTTTCTCAGGGCTACAACCCACCTGGCAGCCTTAGCCTGCTCTGTTGTGTTTTCTTTCTTGTACATCTTAATTTCAAAAAACAAATTGTAGAACAAAATCCTGCTATATTCTGATCCTAAATCTTTTAGGAGAGTAAGTTGATTAGTGTCTTGTCTTAAAAAGTGCTTGTGCAGCTATTTGTGCTCCAGCTCGTTATACTTTTTTCTTTCTCTTCTAAAATATTTTTAAACTCCCTTCTGTATGAGTGTTTAGATTTAATAAATTCTCCAGAAATTTAGAAAAATGCTCTTAACCTTTAGTGCACCTTGGTATTTAAATTTCACTGGAGTATTGTCATAGCATGTTTTGCTGGAAAAGTGGATCCACCTTATATATATATGGATAGTCTGTCCATGTTTATATAGATATATATAAAGAAATATATAAAAATGCCAATTACTGATGCATTTCTTAAGAAGTCCAGTAAGTCTTCTCTCACCAGTATCTCTAGAAGATATATAATGATGTACCAGGGCAGCCAGCTCTGCAGTGGATACTTTTATTTTTTACCTGTACTTGAAAGTAGTTCCTTATCTTGGTAAAAAGCAATTTTCTGTGACTTGACCTATGATCTTAGGTGTCTTTCTTTCTCTGTGTTGTAGAAACAGGTTGAAGATCTCTGAGCAAACAGAGGTCTGAAAAATAAAACCAAAAAGATTGGTGAAGTTTTTGCCAGTGCTTTTGGGTTGCTCATTTCAGTAAATCTTTTATTTGTTTTGTATTTATTATCTTGCATTGAATCATCTTCTAGAGTGATAAAAATCAATTTCAGATGAAATTCTAAGAGTCAGATTTTTACTTTGGCTGGAGTAAATCCTAGGGCTTAATCTATGTCTTTTTATTTTTTTCCTCCTTGAGACTCACCACTGTAATCCTGTTTGCCCCGAGGGCCCTGCTGACTGAGCAGCCCCGTTCCCTCCCCTCAGCCTCAGCCATCTGCAAGTAGCTGATGCTGCGCCATCCTGGAGTGGTGTCAGGAGCCTCCCTGAATCCCCCCTTGTCTTTAGTTTCAGAATGGCTGCGGTTACTGCCTTTCCTGGGCGTGCTGGCCTTGCTCGGTTACCTTGCTGTTCGGCCCTTCCTCCCCAAGAAGAAACAGCAGAAGGATAGCTTGATTAACCTCAAGATCCAGAAGGAAAACCCCAAAGTAGTGAATGAGATAAACATTGAAGATCTGTGCCTCACTAAGGCTTACTGCAGGTGTTGGCGTTCAAAGACGGTAAGACATTGTGCTGCTGTAGGATTAGAGATTGGAACTTACATATTTTTATCAGTGTTTTGGTGGTGGGTTGCTCTGTGTTGAGCTGTTGCCTTTGTCTGGAGTTGGAACATGTTCCTGAACTTTGCAGAATGGCATACACCTGTCTATGTGAAGAAAGCAACTGTAGAAATTTGAAAGAAACACACTAGGGTTTTTCTAGAAACATTTAGAGAGTGACCACTCTCCTGAGCAGAATAAACCAAGCAAACCTGTTTTACTATTTGGAAATACATTGCAACTAATTAAAAGATAACTACTCTTATTTTGCAAAAAACAATACTTAGAAAGTTGTTCATATTAGAATGAAAATAAGACTGGGCCTGTGTTGGTGAGGGAGACTCCATCTGGCCCAGAGCAGTGAGATGACTGGTTGGGATATTCCATACCCCCCAGATCAGCTAGATGTAAATGAGTTTATTTCATCTAGCCTCAATTTTCATTTCCTGATTCAATTTTGAATGTCCTGACCACACTCTGGTTTTGTTCTCTCTGGACCAAATGCTTTCCTTTTTTAATAAAAACAGAAAAGTTTGCCCTGAACTGAAGAAGCTTACTGGACTAATCACTTCAGCCAAGTATTTCAGCTTTTCTTGAAAAAGTACTTTCTGGTTGCAAATGACTAAATCTATTAAGAGCACTTTTACTAGGTCCACAATAAATCCATTTGTAGCTGTGATGGCTGCTTTGTTTGCTGTTCTTTCATGGAACAGGCTTTGTCCCTGACTTTGTGTCTAAGAACAGCTATTTTAGGATCTCACAAACTAGCTGCCCATTAACAGTGTTTGTTTTCCTTTGTATCCTGTGTCTGATAGGAGGCAGGGAGTTTGAACCAGGACATCACAGGATGAACTAGCAACATTATCAGAGCTGTCAGGGTGTAGGAAGAAATAGAGAAATCATCATGCAACTGCTGTACAGAATTATGCTAATTCCTTGTCTATGTTTTTTTTCCAGTTCCCTGTCTGTGATGGCTCCCACAACAAGCACAATGAATTAACAGGAGATAATGTAGGTCCACTAATACTCAAGAAGAAAGAAGTATAGCAGATGCTTAATCTAGATTATGACTGATAAAAAGTCTTTTATACTGTTGTAGTTGCAAGGGACAGCGTTTTACTATGTGATTGGTATGATTTAGTTTCATGACTGCTGTAGATTTCTTTCTGGAATAAACTGCATTTAGACAGTGATGAATTTGTCACTGTTTTGGTACGTTATTCTGAGAAGAATTTTGCCTGCTTTGTAAAACTGTAAAGTACCTATCTTTGTAAATAAGTCGTTTATTTCAAGAATAAATTGACTTTCCTAAGCCTTTCCTAACTAAGCCTTTTTTGTATAAACATACAATTATAAAAATGTCACTATTTCAAGTGAAATGCACTTTTCTGTTGAGTTTTTTTCTGCTGAGGAATCATGTTTTACTTTGCTTTTCAGGAACAAATTTAAATGTACTTAAGTGAGGGAGAAAAAGATACATATTCCTCTGTGAATATGTATTCAGGCAGCAGATCAGTGTGAAGTCATGCAAGCTGAAGGTCTGGCCTGCGTGGTGTCTGAGTGGGCAGTTTGTTGGTCTTACACAAAGCAGCCCAGCTCAGACAAACCCCACACTGCTGGAAAGTTTCACACAGCATCCCAGGTGGAGTGCTGCCAGCTCCAGAGCAGGTCAGTCACCAGTGTCACCCCTGTGTTTTGGCCCCTGTGTTGATGGTAAGGAAACAAATTTGCCTCCTGCAAGTTCACTTGCACTATAGCCAATACTTTTTGCAATGGGAATTTTCAAGGGATGAATGGGTTAAGAGACAGAACTGAGAATGCAGAGCTGAGCTGTTCTCTTGGCTTGTTACCCATTCAGAATTATTATTTAGGCAAGTCAGAATGTGGCTGTGGTGAGGTTTAATTTCAGATGCAGATAATTACTACTTACCTAACTGCTAGATTTCTAATTAATTATTCTCAAGTGCTTCATTCTCCCATGAAATAGTGTATCTATCAGCTTAAAAATAAAAATTTGGTCCATGCTATAGTTTTAGACAATGGTACCATGACAGATCTCACCCATTCCTTAACAGCATTTCCTTTGACCCATTGTTAGGTGGGAAAGCCCAGAGCTGTTGCCAAAGCTGATCACCAGAGTGCTGAAACAAAGCGAGTCAGAAAGCTGTTCTCACATAAGGGCTCTTGCAGCAGCAGCAGAATTAAGGTAGATCATTCTTTGTCCATTTGTGACAGTTGTAGTTCTAGGTTCCAAAACCTCTTGGCTTGCAACAAAAGATGGCAGATTAGGATGTGACTGTGTGTTAAATGCCTGCTTTTACAACGTGTGTAACAGAACCATGGTATAATGTTTATTGTTTAAATGCTTCATCGTGGTCTTACCTTAATGGATGAGCAAACCATAAATGTATTAGGATATAAACATTTATAATAGAGAAAAATATATAAAGGTAAGTGTCTTATACTCAGTTTTCACTTAGAGATGTATATAGAATTCCAAACCCCAGTTCTTGGGTTTGGTGAAGAAATTACTGTGAAATATAAAGCCCTGTCTTGGACATTTTTTTTTTCAGGGTTTAAAAACTAGCATCTACTGTAGCAGACTTATTAGACACAGGCCTGTATGTGCTTCCAGCTTTTCTCAGGATACTTTTGTATTCAAACAGTTTGGTTTCCTCTGAAATCACAACCAAACCTGTTAAATTAAGACAAACCTTGTTAAAGTGAGTAATACAGCAACATGGTTTTGTTTCTCCCAGAAAGCTCCTTGAAGAGAAGAACAGTGTAAGGTTTAACCTCTTCACTCCATCTTTAACACAACTTGATTAAGTCGTTTTTTTTCTCCCTATTTGTTCTTAAAAGAGGTATTTTAACACCAATCTACAAACATAGCTGTAGGATAAACAGGGACAGTTTTTTTGTTTGTGCTTATATCTGTAAGGGAATGGAACAAATTTGTAGTGTTGCAAGAGGAACTCCCAGTTCTTGTGTAGAAAGAACATTTTAGTAATTTCCACAAGATAATAATATAATGAGAATCACAAGCAAGATAAATCATAATTTCCTTGCATTTCAAAATCTGTCAAGGTAATCCTGTCTCATGTCCGTAGAACTTTCTGTACAAAATCTCAAAGAATTTACTAATCTGTTCTATCTAAAGTCTACAGAGATAGACAGCTGAGAGCTTAAGTGCCTGTACAGCTCTGTATCTCAGCAGAACTGAGAAGGAGTAAATTTGCCCTACATCCTAATAAGGACCAGAACTGAGGTCCCAGGACCAGGTCTTCAGTCTTGATGGAAAATCTGGGGAAACTGAAATCAGCATATTGTGACACCTATTTACAAGAAAAGCAATGTTTTCCTTTCTTTTCATAATTTGAACATGGTTATAACAGACTACAAATAACTTGTAAATCAGGTTTAGAGAAAGGTGTCTGACTTGGGGCAACTACTAGACAAAGTAAATGTAATTGAAGTGCAACTGACCAAAAATTTGATCTCTTGCACGCTTTATTTAAAAAGCAAGATGCAGAAACTGTCATCCATTTTATGGCTGTGTTACACCATGACTGTTTCACAGTTAATTTAGACTTCAGTTTAAATTCCATAAAAAGCTCAGTTTGGCTGAAAAAGAGACTAAGCAGTGATTATAATCACATCATCATCACATCCCCTGGCCTGTGTGACTCCCTGCTTGCAGATAGACAATTCTGTCTTTTCCCATATGCTGCCTGCTCTAACTGCTGGATGCTGGCTGCTGGGAATGTTTTCTGCTGTCAGACCCTTCTGCTGCAGAGGTTCTTGTGAACCTTCTGGAACAGCACACTCAGAGTTCCCCCACACTATGCCTGTGATTATGTCTGCATGACAGCAGGACTCTGCTTATGAGTTACTGCACACTGTGCTCTAATTTTATCTCCTGCAAATAAGAGACTACCATGGCACAATGATTTTATTGGCCTGAATTTATGCCTTATTCAGTAATGATTTTCATGGCATTTCGTTAAAAGGGAGGGGGTTTTTAATGTCATGCTTTACCCATACTCTGATAAAAACTGAAATCAAATCTCTCAAAGTTAGTTGCTATTTAAAAGCAGCTGAAATTTTCATGATACTAAAAAACCCAGTCTCTAAAGTTCTTAGTCCTGATACATCATTTAATGAAAAGATGCAAGTGTTTTCTTCCTTTCTGGAAGACAAGGAAAGGGAAATTATAAAGCATTAAAGTTTCTAATTTTAGATCTGCAGGTCTATGTAATAGTTCCAACCTGACACTTTTTGAAGATTTAATAAAAGCTGGGAGAAAGGGATCTCATGAGAAATACCCACATAAAATGGCGGGGAAAGAAAAATTGATTCAATGTCAGATTAGCAAAAAAGACGACAAGTTTTCATTGGTATATGGTATTATTCAGGCACTCAGAATTGTGGAGGTGATCTATTTGGAGATCTGTTGTGGAGAGCACACTGAGGTTAAGGGAACAGGTAAACACCATTTATGGTGTTTTGCTGGTGAGGAAGCTGTTTTGCTGGTGAGGAAGTATTAGAGGGTGTCAGGAACAAGAGCTCTTCATCAGAGGTTTGTTTTTTTACTTAGGGTTGTGTCCAAATTTAAAGGGCTGTAATCATTACAACATCACACTTCTGTTACTGAACACATTCCAAATTTGGCATAGTGATCCCTGTGGGAGGATTCTACTTCTTATAAAACTTTACAGAAAAGTGAGCTCCTGTAAGTTTTACTGAAGTAGAACTATTTTATAGACAGTCATATAGAACTGAGCATTGTATCTCCTCATCTTGTCAGTTAGCTTTACCAACATTACAATTTCCAGATACTTAACCTGCTATTAAAACTACACGTATTTCACAAAATCATAGAATCAGTGAGGTTGGAAAAGACCTCTGAGATCATTGGATCCAACCTATGACCACCACGACTTATGTCAACCAGACCATGGCTCTCAGTGTCCCATCCAGTCTTTGCTTAACACCTCCAGGGAAGATGATTCCACCACCTTCCTGGGCAGTCCATTCCACTGTTTAACAACCCTTTCTGTGAAGAAATTCCTCCTAATATCCAGCCTAAACCTCTCCTGGTAAAGCTTAAGACTCTGTCCTCTCATCCTGTCACTTTGTGTGATGAGAAGAGGCTGACCCCCACCTGTCTTCACCCTCCTGTCAGGGAGTTGTAGAGCAGTAAGGTGACCCCTGAGCTGTCTCTTCTCCAGGCTAAACACCCCCAGCTCCCTCACCCACTCCTCACAGGACTTGTTCTCCAGACCCTTCCCCAGCTCCACTGCCCTTCTCTGGACACTCCCCAGCATCTCACTGTCCTTGTAGTGAGGGCCCAGAACTGGACACAGCTCTCGAGGTGTGACCTCCCCAATGCTGAGCACAGGGGCACAGTCACTGCCCTGCTCCTGCTGCCCACACTGCTGCTGATCCAGGCCAGGATGCCCTTGGCCTTCTTGGCCCCCTGGGCACAGCTGGCTCATGTTCAGCCACTGTCACCAGCACCCCCAGGTCCTTTTCCACTGGGCAGCTTCCCAGCCACTCTGTCCCCTGCCTGTGGCACTGCCTGGGGTTGCTGTGACCCAAGGGCAGGACTTGGCACTTGGCCTTGCTGAACCTCATTCCCTTGGTCTCAGCCCATGGATCCAGCCTGTCCAGATCCCCTGCAGAGCATTCCTACCCTGCAGCAGATCAACACTGCCACCCAGCTTGGTGTTGTCCATGAATTTACTGGGGATGCACTCAATCCTCTCATCCAGATTGTCAGTAAAGACACTGAACAGGACTGGGCCAGGGGGACACCAGGAGTGCAGGTGAAGTAGGCAAAAACAGGCACAGAAGTTCAGGTATGTTACAATAACAACCAAGGACAGCACCCTTAACCCTTGCTCCAGCTCCAAACCCATCAGGTGCAGTTTGAAAGCACCTTCCTTTCAGGTCAGGAGACGAACTGAACTAAAGATGGAACATTCCCAAGGAAGCAGAGAGAACAGCAGTGTGCATAGTGAGAAAAATATAATGTACTTGACAACTGCTAAGGGAAAACTTAGCAAAGAATTTCCTGGTATTTTTATCATTGTGCTGGAACTGCAGGCTATGAAATATAAGTATTTCTCAGGAAGCTTTCTTTTTGATTAGAGAGTAAGTCTTATACAAAAGCATGCATACTGAGCTGTACACAGGTCACCTGTATGGCATATGACCCTCTGCAAATAGTACAGTGTCAACATTAGAAGTATTTAAGTAGTTAAAAGTATTGTTGTACATTTTTTGTTTTGCATAGTAAAAATTTAAAAGCTAAAATAGAAATTACTAGTTCTTAAAAATCTAAACACCATTGAATGTATTCTACACAGTATCCTGTAAAATGAGTTCAGTGAACTGTAGTGTAGAAATCTGCAGGAGGGTGTTTGTCCACCTCAGTTACAGGCACAATCTAGTAGCCTTTCCAAAACCAAAGTAACTTCCAGTTTCTGAGGGATGCCATGCCTCAGAATGGAGTTACTGACAACTTACTTGGAGCTAGTTACTTGTACAAAACATAGCAGAGGCAGACAGATTTGCTGGTATCTGTCAAATGGTACCAAACCTAAAAGGTAAGGGCAGGATTTTGATGAACAGAGGCTACTCCTGGCTGTAGGACAGCATCTTTCCCTTGACATCATGTTGTGTGAAGGCTGAGGTATACAGGTGAAGAAGCAGAATTCCATACAACCCTCCCCCAGTCCTTACAGCCATCCCATATTCCTCATCTCATTTTCAGGCTCTGTCCTTTTTTCTGTCAGCACCAACATCTCTAGCCAGTCTGTGATGGCCCCAACTGTCTCTTTGAGCATGTAAGTACCACTTGCTGTTCCTTGCTACAACCAGAGCTGACAGTCCTTGAAGGCACAAAGGAGTGCCTGAGCTGTGAGGAAGAAGAGCAACAGGAAAGGCAAGTTTTGGAATGCAAATGAGGAAGGAGAGGGAATCACCAACCCATGGCCGGACTTGTTCACTACGTGTCAGCAATCTCTTACTTGAAGTTGCCTTCTTTGAGTTGTGGAACTTGTCATCTCAAGCCCAGTTTCAACCATCAAGAAGTTATTCACATTAGTCTCCATTTATTTCTGTTTATACTCTATCTCATGACTCCACTCCATGCCTCAACAATTCTGACCCTCTCCCTGGCCTCACTACCCACACATTTCAACTAACTCTTGACTGCTCACTTCTCAGTGACTCACTGCCAGGTCATCTCATTCACTGTATGTTCAGCTATTTCATCTCAAAGCACCATCATCACATAAAAATATTTTATAGAACTCCACCAGGGCTGCTTTAAAAATAGCAGAGGTAACTGATAGTTTTAGGTTCCTCCAGCAAGACCAGAGACATGCCATCTTTACTCAACAAAAGTGCCATGGTTGAAGGACAAGACTGCTGCAGTTGTCTGTCTTACGAAGGTTCACAGGCCTCTGCCTCTTCTCCAACCTCTGCACCTTCCTCATCCTCCTTGCTACTTGTCTGAGCCATCTGCAAAAGTCTGGGCCCTGCCAAGCCAATAACCAGAGCTCCAACTGGAGCAGTGATCAAGATAGCCAAGAAAGCCACTGTCAGTACATCCATCCCATACTTTTCCAGTTGCTCATCTTGATGTTGTCTTGCTGTATCCAGGGCAAGAGAACCTATTGCAGCCTGCAGGGAAGAAAACATTGCTGAGATGGAGCAAGTAATCTTTGGCACTGAGTGAGGAAAAAATGACTATCATTAGTCAACACTTCACATAAATTTGACATTTTTAGTACATTCAACCCATTTGTTTCTGGGCTGTACCTAGCGAAGTAAACACTATATTACACCTATGAGAACAATTTTTGCTTGACTACGCTTGGAATTTCTTAAGCTAATGAGTTTATCTGTGTGGTTTCTTCCTGTGAAGAACACTGTATAGCTGCCATTTTATCCACATTTCTGGAGAATGTGTGATTAAAGAAATAGGCCAGTATAGTGTGTATTTCAGCTGTTAAAATGCCACACTTGGAGAATGTATCCTCACAATAGTCAACTAGTGGCAGCTTCTGAAAATTTAATTCACTGATTATGTAATAAGCCTTGCCCATTTTGATTATTAACTTTTGTTACCTTGTTTTGCAAATAATCATACTATTGAGGCAAAGTCTAAATGACTTTACAATCACTGAAATAAAGGAGCAGGAATGTAGCCAGCCTGAGGCATCCCTCTTAATATGGCTCTCAGACTACTCCTTATCAAAATAGGTAAGGAGAAACCCATTCTGAGTCCTAATGTGACTGTCCTTGCAGACATTTCATGTGTAAGAGGGAAATGCTTTTTTAAACTTTTGAGAGTTCTCAGAATCTGTATGTGAAGGCACAGCAATCAGCAATGGCTGAGAAATTGTTACATTTCCTGTGGTATATGTACAATTCACTGCCATGATTAAGAGTAAACCCAGGATGCAAGCGAAACACCTGCACATAGAAGGTTCTCCACACACTTTTTAAGCAGTTAGAATGTTTTAGAGTATGAACAGTCAATGTACTACACTCAGCTGTCATTGAACCTTTCCCTGCTTACTGCTGTGCTAGTTATAGGGAACTTTGCTAAAGAAAACAGATTTAGCCTGGAATCAAGGTGATGTTGGATTGTTTACCTGGACAGTGGCTTTGGGAATCCATGCCAATGAGACAAATACCTTCTCCTTGAAATTAAACCCAGCAAAAGACACCATCAGGAATGTTGCTATGATTCGCACAACTAGGGCAATGCCTAATATAGCAACACAGAGCCCTGCAAGAGACAAACACTTCTCAGTACTTTTGTGCATAGGTGCTTCTGGTTTTTTGGGTTTTTGAGGGGTTAGCCATAGTCTGTTTTGTTTTAGATTTCTTTATAGAGATTCTTTTGAAGCCAGTAATGAAAGCTGGATAATTTGTGAATGATCTTACCAACAGTTTCAGGCCTAAGAGATGTAACGGATACTTCTGCTCCAATTAAACCAAAAAGAAAAGGTTGAAAGATATTCCATGCAACTGCCACAATTTTTTCTATTTCCCTCTGCAATAAAAACAAAAATAATCTGTAAATTCACAAAAAGATGGCCAAGCATACACAACAGTTAAGTAATCACAGGACAAAATGAAAATGTTTCATAAAGATTGTCCAAAATTACTCTCCTTTCTTTCACCTAATACTAAAATATTCAAAATCAGTTGCACATCTTTTGAAGGTCAGACTGCATGTACCTGTCCTAGTAAATAAATATTTGATGTCTTGAGAGGAGAAATAAAAAGCACTGGTATTTGAACAGTAACAGAGCAGTTTGCAGACAAGAGGAGGAAAATACAGCATTGTTGATTTTCGGTATTTAGAAAGATGTAATTTCAACAGCTTTGCCATGAAGTTTCTGAGCCTTTGGGAACTGCTTGCCTAAACATGTTCTTCCATTTGTAGCTGAACAGAGTCAGGCTCTCCCAAGTTTCAGTCATGACCTAACTCTGTGCGTGCTGCACTCGGAGGCCTTTCTCCATGGCAGCAGGAGCAAAGTCAGTCTGAGCAAGTCTGAAATCACATACCAGGGACAAGTGCTGAACTTTCCACTGCAATACAGTGTATAAAGGCAAAACCATCTTTTCTCATGTCTGAACTTGATACAATTTTCCTAAAACAACTGCTGCCAGGATAAACAGGAATCTTCCACTTACATGAAAAGGTACACATAGCATATCAAACAGCACTTGTCTTTTAATTAAGTGGGTTCTACAATAGCAAATGAACCTTCAGGCTGGAGTGTGTGGAAAGTATAAGTGCAATGCTCTGTCACTTAATAATCAATCCAGGGCCTAGACATATCCCATCCTTGGTATTCTCTTTGGGACTGTGCCTGCAACACCTCTTGCTCTTCTGTCAATGGAGTGGTAGGTTACAGTAATACAAAAACTTCATCACCTTAAAGAAAATGAGGTGGAAATATATATATCTCTAAACATTTCAGCCTATTTACTGCCCATCTGACTGTCTAGGAATAGGTTCAATGTTCATTATTCTCTGTAGACAGTGTTTATCAAGTGCCTTCCACTATGGACAGTGGGAGGTAGTGGCCTTTGAGAAGCTCAGCAGGAAAACCTTGGTAATATACTGAATACACAGACACCTCTCTCTATCTGAGAAAAGAGAGCTAAGCCATTTGACATCAATATACTTAAGGCCACGAAGCTTCATTCCCAGACCAAAAGAATTTAAACGAAGCCTTTATAGACTGCATATACTTGTTTAAATTCCTTCCTCCTGAAACGATTCAAAAGCTTTTCAGTAGGGATGCAGTAGATCAGTTGTAATGTCCTTAACTAGTGCTTGACTTAAGTCCCAAGAAGAGTCTTTCTTCCTTTAAAATTTTCTTTAAAAGTTTCTTTTCAATGTTATAACAAACCTTGAGATCTTAGTAAAGTCATGGTCAAGATGGGGATAATAACATGGACTCTACTATATCTAATCCCCTTTCCTTTTTCTTCCCCTTCTCCTACTGAATGTCACAAAGCTATAGCTGTGGAGAGAAAGATGTGCTCAAAATATTAAATGTAGACGGTATCAAGCAAAAGAGGCAGTCAGACAAAGCAAGGTACAGAAAGGCAGTGGGGAAGCAGCAGTAAGATGAAATAGGCTAGTACCTAAGAGGAAGTGACTAAAAAGCAGTCTTGTATGGTTTTTGTATGGGTTTACATCATCATTTATTGTGTGCACCCTGCTCTCTAACTTATCCAAATTACACTGACTGGGATTTGGGAAAGATGAGAGAGGACAGTTAATCACTGCTTTTCATTTCACCCCCTCCAAACCACAGGGAACCAAACCCTCAGGGTATTCAGGCTGTGTCCACAACTGGGTCTTGGACATCCATCTGTGAATTTTACCATAAAGTGACTGTGTACAGACACTCACAGAGCTGGGAATTAAAGCTTTGGATTGCTCCTGTCAAGTGCCTTTACAACCAAGTCTCCTTCATATGGCTTAAGATGTCTAAGAAAAGCTGAGCATTTCTCAGTCAGTATACCAGACTCTCTTGGCATGCATATTGCTCTACTGACATACATGGTAATTTTCTGGCATGGAAAATGCTAAAGACTTCCAAAAAAATGTAGAATGTGCGGCTTGGTTTGATTTTTTTTTTTGCTTGTTTGTTTTTTAAATCTGTACACTTGCTAACGCTTCACAAATGTACCATTACCACTCCTGACAGAAATTCAAGCTCCTGCCAGGCTGTACATTCACCAGACTTCGGACATGGTAGGCTTCTTATGTAAAAATTCACCTTTTCATGAGACCATCCCACACCTGCAACAAAAGCTAAGACTAATGTGCAGAGCCCTCCTGATCCAGGGAAGCCAAAGTAGATGCTGCCAAAAACAGCAAACATAGACAGTCCAAGTACAAAATATGATCTCTTCCACGCCAAAGACTCCTGCAGCCGAGAAAGAGACAAACAAAAAAGTGAATTTCTTTCAGAAATGGGGGGAAAAAGTTACTCCTGTTAATTTTGAAAATAAGACCTTGAAAATGAAATATTAATAATTTTGAAGGAATCAAAGCTTTCAAGTGAGACTTGAACTGCTCAGTTGGATTGAGAACTTTTTTCACACATTAATTCCTAAGAATACAAATTTTGAAAATGTAATTTTTTTTCCTCTGGCCATCCAAATTCTTATTGCCACTAGACTATTTTTATCACAAGGAATGTGATGCTCTGTTCCAGCAGCTCTGCCTCAACTCTGCGATAGCAGGATTTTCTACCTGTGTAGTCAAGTATTACAGTATTACAACAGTTTATCCAAGGAAAGGTGAAATCTTTGCCACCAGATGTTTTTAAGGACAAGTCAAACATTTGGCAGGAATAATCTAGTTTTATTTCATTCAGTCTCAAGCAGACAGTTATCTACCATTGTTCCTCAATTCTATCTAACTGTTTAGCTCTTGTATCACACTTCTTACATTATTTAATACAAAAATTTGATGCCACTGAGGCCAACAGATGCTCTGAATACTGACTTTGGTAGTCCAGAGCACATCTACATTCTTCCACAATTTTCTGTTCATTTAATTATCCCTGGATAGAAAATTCATCTACCACTTTCTATAAATGTAATTTTTATGGAAAGTAACACATTCTAATTAATACTAATTATATGATCAATCACTTAAAACCTCTAATACATCTGCTTTAATAATTTTAAATCTTAGGCCGACTGGATACATCTTAAATAAGTAAATGTGTCCTGCATCAATCTAATAAATTATTATTTTACAGTCTGAAATGGGTATCAGACCCATATATATTGGGAAAACCCTTCCTCCATTTCCACTACCTTCAATGAGAGCAGGATGGTGAGCTGGAGACTGAATTTCCATCAGGAAGGACTATGAGATCATACATTATTATTGATGCAGTAAATAAGTAATCACCTTTAAAACACATCCTCACTTGACAGGCTTTGCAATCTGAAAGTGCTAGCACTGTAAAAAGTTTCCCCAAACCAGCTTCACATGAAGCTTGGAAATGAATAACTAAAGAAAATAATCCCTTAGCAAAGAATCATTTTATTATAATCTTTTTTTTTAACTAGGTTTTACCTGATCATGGCTTGGGAAATATCGAATAAACATTCCCAGAATTGCCCCAGCTGCTATGCCAACAGCAACCTCCAGCACTCCACGGAGCACATTATACAGAGTAGAACCTATTTTGCAAAAGAAAAACATATTCAGTAAGCCATACACACACCTTCACTCAAACCATGCTCTAGACCTGTAAGGGTGATTCCAATGTCTGCTTTAAATTACTTGGGGCAAAGGAGTTCAGGAGGGAACCTATGGGCCTGAAGGAACTGCATGGTGCAACTTTCTTTCTCTGAAAGCTCATGCCAAGAAAGTGTGCAAAAGTCAGAGCCACTGCAAGAACATTGCCAAACCCAGTGAAATTTCAAAGCGTTATGTTGGGCATGCAGGGCCCAGACTTGGCAGCTAAGGGAGCAGTCAGGGAAAAATGTTCTCTGAAAGTTATTGTGACTCACAACTCAGAGCTGACAATGTTACACTAGCTTTTGAACATGGGTAATTTCCATCTCAGTATTTAAGGCTATACATGAATTTTATAATGAGATGTCATTAAGTTACAAACCAGTCAGCCATAACAGAGCACACATTCTCCAAAATATCACTGTTCTGCATTTCATCATGAACAGATTAACCAGCATACCAGAGGAGAAAGCCATCCCAAGGCAAGTGTTGAAGCCTGTGATAGCCAGAATGTCATCGATGCTGCCAGCTGCCATGAGCAAAGTTGGGACACCTTTCTCCACCCCATATCCCCCAGCTTGTAAAATCAGCATGGAGGGAACCACCACAGCAGGGGAGACTGCACCTAGAACAAAACTGAAAACACATAGGTTCAGCATCTCAAAAAGAAAGCACTGAACTAAAAAAACTTCACAATGTTCTGACCTTAATTCTTTTGAAGTATAAATAAGTAGACCTTTATGTAAAGCGTTTTCCTAACCTTTCCCCTCTAATTACATGCAGGGATGTTTCTGTGCAGATCTGCAGTCAGCTCTTAATTTCGGCCCAACTCAGTAACATTAAAAGTAAAGGGCTCCACAGACTAAAACTGGAGTATCCACTGCAGGCCAGTTACACTCCCTGACAGATGCCTTGATTGTCCCATTTGGAAACCTGGTTTAGATGTGCTTATGACTCTGTAGCTCAGTTCCTTCTCATAAAATTCAACGTGTGTCAGAGGAGGAGTTCATCCATCTGTTCTAGTATATGGGTCTGGCCCAAGGCCACCAAATTAGATAGGACTAGATGGAAAAGGTCTTCTCTTCAAGGATACTACTCTAGAATATACCATGCCATAACCTTATCCTTGACTTGTGACAGGAAGGCTGTCCTATGTGCATCTTTCTGCGTGGAAGTTCTAAATTCCAGTATGAAAATTTTGCAAGCTGTGGTATAATTTTCTGTCCCTAAAAAGCACCCTGTGTTGTGGTTCAAGACTCAGGGATTGCACTTTCCTTCTTCAAGTACTTAGGTCACAAACACAGAAGAGTAATGATGCAAGTACTCCTCTGCAGCCTGAAAATATGACCTTTAAGTTAGCCACAGAGCCAGACACAAATGGTAAGCAAAAGACCACAGGGGCTAAGCACAGCTTCCCAAATAGCATTGAACTGAGGCTCTGCTTGGCACAGAGAACTAAAAACACTTGGATCATTCAGCTGCAGCCTGAAAACCAGCACTTTTGTCATACAGGAGAAAAGGCAGTACATTACCCTAATATAAATCCCCATTGCCATGGCAAATGCAGGAACAAGTAGGCAAGGACAGCAGCTGTGGCTGTTTCTGAGAGGCACGGTCCAAAAGCGAGCCGTAAACAGACAGCTTTGAGCTTCTTAAGAGCCTGCAATCATACAGGCACAATAGTGTCAGTACCCTTGGCTTTACAGAGAGGAACAATATTTATAATCTGGGATCCTGATTCTTGTTAAAGAATCCTGTCTGAGCTGCACTACAGGACATGACATGGCCTAACCTAGAGGTAGGTCCAAGCCCAGTCAGAACTGGATGTAAAATGTGAAGCATGGCAGCGAATCTGGGTTTGACAAGGCTCCTGAATGTCACAGGAAGGAGTAACAGAAAATTCTGTTGGGCTTCCTGTCATTTGCTCCATCCACAAAAGATTTTACTATAATCCCAGAAGTTGCATGAGCACTCCCAAAAATTTCCCCAAAATCTATGAACAAATCATGAAAAGTTGTAGAACTATATCAACTTGGCACAAGGGGCCAAGCATCTTTCAGCTGTCTCTCACTTGATACTCAGAGATTAAGCTCCTTTTGGCTCAGTAACTTGAAAAATATTTTTCTAAACTGGCATATTTGCTTGTAACAGCTGTCTTTAATAGTTAGTCACAAACATGAATCTGCTAGGACAGGTCCCTAATTTTGACATGGAATATAGAAAAAAAAAATAAAAAAAAAATCAGTGAGTTCCTTTTTTTTATCAGTCCAGTTTGTCCCAGCACAATCAGGGTTGAAGAGAGAAACTGACTTCTTTGTCTTTACAGTTTCAATTACATGAGGAACAATTTTAACTGCATCAAAGCACTGCTACACAGAGAGTCCAAATGACAGTTTCGTTGCCATATGGAAGAAAAGTGAGTCAAAAATGAAGTTCCCGCAGCAAAAAAAACTTGTCATGAAATAGAAAGAAATGCAGTCTCACAGAACTGGACATCCAAGCTGTGTCTAACAACACACATGCTCATACAAGCCTCAATGTCTTGGAAAATAAGATGATGATAACATAGGAAAACAGACATTTTTCAATACTGACAAACCTTATTTTCCTAAATAACTGAAGCATTGGCAACTCTCTATGTTTTCTTGGTTAAGAAAAATCAGTTTAGACGTTCTAAACTACTCATATTTTACTTAAGTTTTGTACAAAACTCTGAGTAGTTCCTTCAGCAGACGGGCCAATATGGTACAGCTTTACTTCAGTCAGCTCATTTTAAATAAACAAAACCTTGCCTTCATCGGTTTATGAAATATCACGTTCCTTTGGGTGCAGAGACTAGTTTTTGTTCACAGGACTGTTATGGGCTTCATTATGATGACAATCATTGTTTCAGTAGTGCAGCAGGATTCATTTGCAATTAACATATTTGCATTAAAACGGCTATGATTAAAAAAAAAAAAAAGTAAAAAAGTCACACAAAATTTACATTTTCTTGGTTGATTGGGTTTTTTGGATTTCTGGCCACATAAAAACATTCTCTTTCAAGGATTGGGGATCTCCCTTCCATTACTTCAATTTTTCAGTATAAACTAACAAGGAGTTTGTCAGGGAGTGCAAACTCTTCCTGACAGACCACACCATGACAGTTGCACATGCATTTTGTACCACTTACAAA
Organism: Trochalopteron elliotii; assembly: GCA_024734555.1. Classification (NCBI taxonomy): domain Eukaryota; kingdom Metazoa; phylum Chordata; class Aves; order Passeriformes; family Leiothrichidae; genus Trochalopteron; species Trochalopteron elliotii. The sequence goes on along the minus strand of JANPWX010000602.1, from coordinate 751,479 downwards.
ATTCAGGAAATGAAAATAATCATAACATCAGTTTTCTTCAGGTGGTTTGTTGTTTTTTTGTTTGGTTGGTTTTTTTTTGATTGCTTGCCTTCTGTACAAATCCAACTGCCAACATTAATATACATATAATTATACAACAGAAACTATGCTTTCTGTAAGGATCTAACCTGCAGATGGCTCCAAGACTGAGCAGTTCAATATTTTTAATGGAACAAATTACTCGATTTTTTTTTTGGATTGCTGTTGTATATTCCATATATAGAATACACAGAAATGGCTGGTGCCATACCTTTGGATCCAGGCCGAGTCCTGCTCGGGTCAAGATAATGGAAAGAGCAATATTCCTCAGTGCTGCAGACCAGTGTAGGTTTATCTGGACAAAGTCACTGATGAACGGGGTATTTCGGACTAGGAAACCAGCAAGTAGCATCCCTTAAGTCAAAACAAATAAGTTCCTGTCAAATGATTGTTTTTTTTTTTGCACAAGAAAAGCTTGCATAGCACCCTTAAAAATAGACACCATCTCATGTTTTTATGAGAGAAAAAGAAACCATTTGTATTCCAAATTATTAGCCATGTTTTAACAATGAGACTGGGGCATGATAAGAGATAAACACACTTGAAGCAGTGAAAGTGGCCTAAGAACACAGCAGGTCACCAGTGACTAAATCAGCAGGATGCTGATACACAGTTTTAGTCTGAGTCAAAAGAATTTGGCTTTGTTTACCAGGTGCAGGTCATACTTGCCATAAGAAAAGACACCTTTGCATCTTTAAAGATTTTTTTCTCGCTAGCTTGTTTTAAATATAGGAAGATTATCTAATATTGTGTATGTATCTCAGAAGTTGGGAATTGTTTAAAATCCTCTTAAGTGTGAGAAATGCAAGTATCACAGAAACCATAATGCTCCACTCATTAGGAAATATAATCTAAATCAGCTCACCATGGACTAACTTAAACATTTTAAAGTGCTCTGGCAATGAAACTCTTACATGAAGAGGGGAATAAAAAGGGGAAGAGAAATCAGAAACTTTGTCTTATCCTCTGTTTGGGCTACCTGCAAAATACAACATTTTACAAATATTAGTAAAACTGTCCAGAGACTTCCTGCAAAGCTATCAAAGCCACAGCTCTGGAAGGATATGGAAAAGTACAGGAAAAGTTGACTTTAAATATGGATCTACAGAGATTCATTGTGAGTCCTGATGATTCAAAGATACATTTTTGTGGCATAATTTTGTATTAGTCATGTTTAGAAACAGGAAACTAAAAAAAGACAAAAAGTAAACAAATCAGTGTGCTCAGGTTGGTCCCAGCTTGGTGTGAGCTTTGACTGTGAACTTGATTTGTCCTGGGACACTCTAAACTTTTAGACACTGTTTCTACCACTTCCTGGAAAAAAAACAGTGTCATAATTAATCTGTGGTACCTCATAAGAATTATATCAAGCTGGCACTGTGATCACATGCTCTTTGCAATGTTTGTATGAGATCCAAGTCACTGGAGCTACCCTAATCTAGAAATCTACTTAACAAAGCAAAAACGTCCAGCCCAAAGGATATCTTCACTGATTTGCACCACATTTCCTGCTATAGAAACCTCTCTGCAACATGCATTTAAAATATATTATGTAGTTGTTTCAGTACCAATTTCACTCCTTTTTTCCTGAGAGAGAGGCTCACAATAAGGTGCTAAACAGAATATTCACAGACATTGTCTATCTTGTCTTCTGAGTCATGGATTTCTCCAATTTTCCACAAAGACTGGGGCTTGGAACAATGAACTCTGTCCTAAACAACTCAAGAAGACATGTGCTGTCATGCTGCAGTTTCTGTTGTCCAGTATTACCTGTCTGACAAGCAGTTTCATGCTCAACTCCTAACTTTGAGATACAGATGTAATTAAACTCCCAAACAAGCAGAATCCAGATGGTTAGAAATACTTTTATTTGTTTAAGAGGGGTGTTTACTTAGAAAGGGCAGACTCCCTGCGTGTGACATTCTGTGTTCATATTGCAGGCATGCATGCCATATGCAAAACCTCCCTCCCTCTCATTTGAATTTTTGTCCTCTGGTGAAATGGAGCAGCACAAGAGCACAAATGCTGCCTGGACAGAGCCGTGTGTGGAGCTCCTGTGTGGGGCACAGCACCAGCTGTGCAGGCTACAGAACCACACCTGGGCACTGCAGGCCCGCTCTGCCCAGGAGTTCTACTGCCTCTCAACAGCTTTACTCATTTAGGTACTAAACATAGCAAGGGGATGGGATACAGCTGGTGAGAAGAACCTGGAGCTTCATTTTCAGCTTCACTGACATCACAGCACTTCAAAATACTCTACTCATCTAAGCAAATATAAAACCTCCTCTAGGAAAGAAATCTGAAAAGATTTTAAAGATGTCAGAATTAACATTATTTTCATCTCCCATTTCTGTTTTGCATTTCTATATAAAATAAAATAGGATGTGGATGTGAAAAAAAAGGTTATGACTGAATCAGAATAGCTCTCTGCAGAAGAATTACTCCTTGTTGTGAATTTATTTTCTCAGGTTTCAATTATCTCGAGATAAAGGAAGGAGAAGAAAGAAATCCTTTGAACTACCAGTAGTAGGAAATTGCTGTAATGTTTTCTTTGGAAAACATTTTCATTGTGTGAGATACTAAAGAAACAGCTCAGCAATAATTTTGCAAAGAGGTTACTCTTCTAACTGTATGATGATGTCTGGATTAAGATTCCTGTTTGGTATTATTAAACCCAAATTTTAAGTAACTGTGACAGAAGGGCCTGAAGGACAATAAACTTTGAGTCTGTAGGCATACAGTTCTCTGGCCCACAAAGAATTAAGAAGAGAGCCTTAGTTAACTTCACCTGAGCCAGTCTGGGGAATTTTGCACCTTTTCAGAGAGGACCAGAAAAAGTCATTTGGAAAAGCTACAGATTTTGAATGTGACACAGTTTATTTGTTCCCAATCCAAACATGTCTACTGTACAGATACTAGCTGATGGTTTAAACAACACAAAATATGTGGGAAGAAAAGAAGGAAGGATATCTTACCCAGAAGAGCAGGGAGTGGGGGGAGTGTTCGTATTTTAACGAATCCAAAAATTTTACCTCCGATGACAGCAAAGAAGTAAAGAAACAGAATTCCAAAGAGATTTCCACCTGGGAGACACTCAGCCCCAGTTATGGACCAAACCACAGCCCAAACCAGGACCACAAATGCAACTGGAACAAAATGAAGAATAATTAATCATCTCTCAGAAACAACTTTGCTGTTAGATCACATTTGTTTTGCTATTAAAGGAAAAACTTAGCCATGACTTTTAGAAATGAAATTACTTACCTTAAAAATTAGTTTAATTATAACAATGGCGTTGATCTTTATTGGTCCCTAAACTGGTGTTCTTATTTTATAGATGCTAAAATACTAAAATATTGCTAAAATACTTTCAAATTGGTAACAGGAACATCATTAAATATCAAAATAAATTTAGTGAGCCTTGGTCTGCTCTTCAGAGGTTCCAAACTTAAAGCAAAGACTTTCACTAACTTATCTTGCATTTGCTTATCTTCCTTCAGCTACTTCACAACCACAGTAAAATCTACTAGCAGCCGAGCATATCTTCAAGCTGATAACTGCAGCTCCAGTCTAATTTTTGAAAGAATTGAGGCATAATTTTTTGGCTGAATGTGTTTGTGCAAAACATTGTTATCCCTGGGAAAAAAGTTCTGAAGAGGGTCATGTCTCTGGATATCTGGAGTACAAATACTTCCCTTGATACAGCAATCAAAGCAGAATAATTCAGAGGGGAAAAGAATCCTGAAAAATATTATGAGAACAGTGTGAAAGTATTACAAAATATGTAAAAACATTATGCTCTTTCAAGGTTCACAAATCTGTTCCTATAGTTGTCTAATGAGAACAGGCATGCATACATATAAAACAGAAGACTGAAGGAGAAGAAAAAAAATGTGTGGAACAAATGTCCTGCATTTTCAGATTGGAGTTTTCTTAATCTTACTTGAGGGTGACAGGTGGCAGAGGAAGACCAGTAGATTTCCAAACAGAAAAGCCTAAGAATTCCAAGTGGCTGTGGAAGCAGTCAAAGACACCTGAAATGTCTTTTGTTACGAAAAAGCTTAAATAATTGGCTAGCCAGGCATCTCTTTTGGGAGTTTTTAGTTTAGGACAAATTCTAAACAAAATAGAACAGTTTGCCTCCTCCTTGTACTGAGGAGTCTTGGCTTTGCAAGCCTGTGGTATTAAGGACAAACTATCAAGACAAAAATTAGGAGGTCTTTCTTCTGATAAAAATAGTTTGCAGTGCAAAAACACACCTACCATAGTAAATACGTGAACTGGAGAAACAAAAACTGTACATTCAAACGTTTGTTTCATCATTTTTTCCTGTGGCTAAAACAATGTTGTGATAAGTAAAACACAGGCATTTCCATTCATTATTTTCAAGGACAGTGGACAGACATCATCCCATTCAGAGAAACAAGTACTTCATTTGCCATTTCTCATTTTAATTAAACTCTGTCTCTCCTACCTACCATTTGTCACTGTTTGGGCCAGTAAACCCTGAGGAGGACAAGCAAATATTTGCCTCCACGTTCTTGCAGGTATTGAAGACTCTGCTGTTGGTTCTGGAGGTTGCTGAGTGCAGTGGTTCAAGAGAGCAGTTTCTTCTGTTTGCAGATTCCCATCAGTACCTTTGGCATCTGCTGTTGGTCCCTGCTGAATGCAAACAAGGAGACTCCCTCAGAAGTGGCACTGTATGTATTTGAAGCAGTGTGCAACACCTGAAGTCAGCTGAGATGCACTGGAGCCACCCTGGCTACAGACAACTATGTTAACTAAACGAGTATAGCAATGTCCAGCTTTGATGTATTTTTGCCATTTTTAGCCCTGTGTTTGTTTTTTGCACGGCACAAAGAACTGCATGTGAGAAACTGCAGGACATTTGCCTTTATATCTGCAACTGACAGGGCTCCTGTCCCAATAGATACAGCACCTGTGCAGTAACAATATTTGCATATTTGATGAAGAAGCAGGCCAGGCTCATCTTGTCTTGTGTACAAAACTAAACATTTATTAATATTTTCTACAATTTGATACAATTTTCTGCATTCAGATTGGATTTCACAATACAGTTAATGATTAGCATCATTCCAGTGAGTTGGTGCTTTCAATATAACTCCTAAATAACTTCTGTTGCAAAGTCTTGAACCAAAATAACAAAACAAAGATGAAAGAAAGAGCACAGCTGGCCAGCACAAGCTTTACTCACATGATCCATTGCTGGAAGGCTCACGTTGGTAAGTCTAAGTAGAGATAGAGAAATACTACCCTGGGAGTTATTCCCTTGAAGCTGTTCTCTTATACTGGTACATCTACTTATCCATATTCATAACCAAAGCACTTTTTGACCATTTTTGGATATGTCTCACTTAATTTTAGCATTATTTTTGACAAGTTAATCATCTGCCTTCCTGTATGATTATTCATGTCAGCATACTGTCATACTGTAGACATGGAATTCTGCTTATAATGTGGTTTGGCCCTTCTCCAGTAACAGTTCCACATTTCTGATTATTTTTCTGTCTCTTTCCTCTCTCTCTCTATATATATATATTCCTTACTCAGAGTCATGACTGGAACACAAATCTCATGAGCTTTCAGCATGGAGACACTTGTTCACCCCATGATTCTGTGATCACCATGTGCATAAAGATGTGCCATATAGACACCTATATGAGATACACTCAATACTAAATCCTTACTTTTAAGTGCCTTTTACATTAAGAATTTTTTCTTTTAGAAAGGAAAAAGGAAAAGGAGGGTTCTCTCTTATTAGAACAATACTTTGAGATCCTAGTTAATTACCTGACATTGCTCATCCATGGGAATAATGCCATTTCTCACACATACTGATGGTTTGGAATCTTCAGTGTCATTTACATCTTCTTTTACCATTGTCGCAAACCTAAAGAAAGAAATAATGGTGGAAAAGTTAAAGAGAAGCAAATAATCACTATTTTCCAAATGGATGACTTCTCAGTGATGTTGTCTTTTCCCTACAGATCAAGTGGAAAATTCTCTCAGCCCAGTTTCAAGTTTAATGGTTTCTGTGTGCCTCTGTATGCTGTACCTAAGAACAAGAGACAGAAACTAACTGAAGGACTGTATTAACTGAAGGACTTAGAAATTCAAGCACAGAAAAAAAAATCTGAGTTTTAGAATCACAATAATCTGTGCTAACCTCTTCATTCCTTCTTGAAAGTATGGCTGTAATCTTTATCTATTTGTGTGTCCTTTCAGCACATAATAAAAGTTATTTGCTGTCAGCATCACTTAGCATGACCATTAGTTCTGAAAATGTCACAGCCCTTGTGTGCATGCCAGTGCAAGTGACCATTTAATAAAGTTAGAACAATTATAGTTTCTAAAACGCTAAGAAGTTTCTAAAGTTTCAGGAGGGGACGCTTTTCCCCTGACTTAAGCCTGACTGGTCCAGGTTGATTTTCACAGGAATTTTAAGAACGTGTTTCTGTTAGATGCTACTAGTTACAAACACATTGACTGAGTATCTATAAAAGTGAAGATGCCTGTTTGAATAAAGATCAGGACTTTTCAGAGCTTGCAGCCTGATTTAACATGGCTCTTTTTAACTGATTATATCCCATTGAGATACTACTCACAGTGGGAAATAAGATCCAAGTCATTTGTGGATAATTAACACTCTATTTGCTCACTCTAACTAGTCCATTTCTTGTCCCATAGATTCTAACAAGAGATAGGGCAGTGTATTGTTTTTTATGTCACGTATTTTTTGGTGCACATATTTACTGTAGTTTCACAAGTGTGAGCCATCAAAGGGGGCAGGCATGTGTCTGGAGACAAGGCTTGATAGTGTTATCTCTTACAGCAAAGGCTGGCATATATTCTCTATCAGCTAAATTTCTTTCAAGTCTTTCACGTTGCACTGGCCATATAAAACACCAGTGAAGTTAAGTCAGAACTTCCGAGCCAAGAAATTCCATTCTTGCTAGAGGGCTGGAAGTAAGTTAGAGCTGATTCTCGTATTTATCGAGCCTCAGGTTTAAAAAGAAATATTTGATATTTGGGAATGGCTGATACCATAAAGAAGGGCCATTCTAACACCTATGAGGTTTTGTTTGAGCTGTTCTGATATGAAACCGGCCAGAGGGACAACCAAGGCATAGAATAATACAGAGCCATAGGCAAACACTTTCAGTGTATTCTAAGTTAATAGTTTTGCGGTTTTTTTCCTTTATTACTCCATTTTCAGTACTTTTCTGTGTTTTTAATTAGTACTTGAGAACCAAATAGTTGTGTTTTTAGGGTTTTTTAAATGACATCAGTGATACTTTGGGTTTGGTTTTTTTCATCCTTTCATCAGGGCTGGGAATCTACAAATGCCAGTCTTCCTAACTGGAACAGAAAGTATCAGCATCCTACCAGTGCCTCCCTCCTTTGCTTCACTGACCACTTACCCAGGGTAGAGTTATATCCTTAATTTTGCACTTAGTTTGTGTGCAAGCAAAGGACAGAAGGATATTGCTCTCCTTTCAGCTTTGCACAGGCAACATCCCAGATCAGTTACGTAGCTGTTGACACAAAATACATTAACACTTCTGAGAAAGGCAAGTCCACCTCACCACAGCTTCAGCTCCTGAAAACGCCGTTCACAGCAGCATGTGGGACAGGAAAGACTGACTAAGCAGGGATATTGAATGTTCTGTTTAACAGGAATGGTTTCAGGGAGTGAATGAGGCATCTAACAGTGCTGTCCTTATCGGCTTTGTGGCAGGTCTTCACTGTGTTGGCAGGATCAAGAACCTACTTTCAAGAACTGTCCCTTGGATCACGGGGACTGAAGTGAGTAGTTAGTGTACTTATGTCAGCATGGGTCTTTTGGAAGGTCACAGGTTTTGGGGGTTTTTGGAGGAGAGATGGGGTTGCTTCGGTTTTTCAATTTCACCTTCTATGCCAACAAAAATCAGTGATTGAGAAATCACTGAGCAGAATTTATACCTCAGGGTTAAGGCCTATCCCATGGAAACCAGCCAGTAACAGACTTACTTTAGTACCTCCCTGTAAAATACACTTTTCTCGTTTTGAAAGCAGAAAGGTTTGTATTAGATCCTTTCATTTCAGTTGTTTTTGAATGGGTAGTGAGAGCTGACTGACAGGGACAGCATGTGCATGCCTACGGCATGAGCTCTGCTGCCTCGGTGGCTCTCAGCATTCTGCTTTGCACACAGAAGGTGCAGAAAGCAATGCAAATGAGATACCACAAACACCACCAGAGCAACTGGCACTCAGAATAAATAATGATTAAAACACTCAAACCATCATTACCCACAAAAAGGCGCTAAGCAAACCGGGGAGCAGCCTCGTGCCTGCCAAGCCTGCTCTCAGCTCCCACCCCCGCTCCCGTCACCCGTCCTGCTGCAGGGGATGGGGATGCAAGGAGCCAGGAGGGGCAGAAAACTCACCTGGGGCACAGCGGGGCCCAGAGCGAGGGACACTCAGCCTCCCGCCGGCGCGGCCCCGAGCCGGGGACGGGGAGGGGACAGGCGGGAGCTCCGCTGGAACGGCTTCGGCTCCTCCTCCTCCCTCGCTGCTGCCGGCGCAACCGGCCCTCCTCCGCAGCCACAGCTTCCCCAGGCCAGCAGTGCAGCTGGGGATGCCCCACAGGGCGTTGCTGAATGGGTCACGGCGGAAAAGGCGGCAGGAGACTGGCCGTGGTCCGAGCTGTCAGGTTGGTGGGAGCGAAGGACCAGACCTGAACCCCTCCAAGGCACTGGAGGGCTGTCAGGGCACAGAGGAGGGAGATTTTTGTCTCTTTCATAGCCAGTCTCCCATGGCATTCAGTGCATCCGGTACATACAAAACAGGCTTTCTGTGCTGCCTTCCCCATGGCTGTGGGAAGATGCGTGGGGAAGCTACAGGCAATCCTTTAACCCAGACTACAGCACTGGAGGAGTTGGAGATTGGGTGCAAAGAAAGGGTAAGGAGCTGTTGCTGATTCTGCTCTGGGTGCACACAGATAAAATGCACTGGGGCAGACAGGAGAATTATAAAAACCCCAACCAACCAATCCCCAAAACCACCCGAAACAACCACATATTTTGCATATTTATGTTGCTCCCATCCCTGCATTTCGACTTCTTACAGATAAAAGCAAGTTTATCCACCTCATTTGTAAGTGCACATGAGGTAATGAGACAGACCTCTTTTTCTCAACCCTAAATTTGCAAGCTGCACCGAGTGCATGTGAAAGCAGAGTCAAATGCCACATGTTGCTACTTTGCTCCTGGTATCATCACACAAAACTAAGCTGACTACAAATCCAAGATAAAATGAAAGCATTTTTTTATCAGATTAAATTTTCCAGAAGGACTCAATCAGGTAAGTCTATTCCTCCCTCCCCCACAAGAGAAAAGTTTGACCTAGACTCTGAAAAGTCAAAAAGCCTCTTTATATTATCACTGGGGTAGAAGGAAAACAAAGAGAATTACTCAGTTCCATTAAAAACAGACCAGGGAATTAGGTCACAAGAGCATTAAGAAGCATTTTCCTTTAATTCTTCCAAGTCTGCTGAGAAACCTCATGACATTGGAACACATTTCAGAGTTGCAACTGTTAACACCTCCATGAAAAGCGCTGCTAATAAGGCAACAGGTGGCAAGCCCTGCTGATTTGTACTTTTCTGGTCCACCAGATTCATGTCCTACCACTAAAAAAGCCCTTTGTGCCTTTACTGCAATTTAAAGGCAGGTGGTACCTATTTTCTTGCACAAGTGCTTTGATAAGAACAGCAGCAGCCACCATTTTTGAGCAACAATTGTGTGCTACAATCACCTACAATTACTTCTAAGTGAGCTTAGAAAGACTAAGTAATGATGAGGATAATGAATTTTCTTTCAGATTCTTAATTATATTAATTATATTTTCAGAATGCACAGTATATGTTCCCTGTGTTACTGCAGTGGGGAAATTTTCTTTTTTCAAGGTAAGCCTTCTACACCTACTACAAAAAGAAGGACTTTGGCCTTCATATTAAACTCTGAAACCATTGAAACTGTGTCCTGCCAGCTTCAGTTTTTAATATTTGAATTTATGTCAGTGAACATTTCTGGAGCCATTTTGGATAACTTTGGATTTGTGCCCCAACTTGATCCTGCTTGGCTGCCAGGGTCACTTGACTGAAATATTAGATTCTCTAAAATCTCATAAACAAACTACAAGGTCAGAATGCTACAACCATGATTAAAAGTAAATGCTAAACCCATTATGAGCCCAATGAAGTCAACCTCCACAATACTTTTCTCATTTGTAAAATTTACATTTACATACAATTATTTTAAAATAAGAGGCCAGATTTTAACTAGATGCGTTTCATTATCTTTGAAATCAAATAATTTATATTAATGCTTCAGCTGATACTGAAAAGCTTAAGCAATATTTTTATAAACATGGCAGTTGTTGTTACAGAAACACACACAATATATTTTTTTCTGTGCTTTGATTACTTATGAATCATATCCAGTAGCATTTAGTCCTTAGTTCTTCCTCCCTCACGTATATAATGTATATGCAGATATGTATTAAATTACATAGAGTTTCATTTATGAACTAGATAAATGGAGCTATGTTAAAAATAACCATATTTATAGGCAGTCACCATGTAATTCATGTTGGTTTTAAGCAGTGTGTTAGTAAAACAAATGCTTTGTGAATTCAGGTTATTCATTGCCTTACATCTCTGGGTCAGGACCTTTTTTTCCTCAGAGTATGAAACTTGACAATAACAGGTTTTTATTTCATGAATCAAAGCTACCATGTACTATCACAATAAAAACATCAGCACATACTCATGTAGAAATAGTCCTTTTCAGAGAAATTTTGCTTTGTGCTTTAGTGTGAACTGTATTGGTACTTGAGAATAAGACATAGAGCACCAAAGTGTAGCACCTAGCAACAGATTGTCTCTTAATTTGTCCAATATTTGTACATCATTTTGGAGAGGAATATATTGGTTCTATACAGAGTGGTCAAATCCACTCCTTTTGCCTTTGTGCTACAAGTCAAGCATATTCATGTAGATCCAGCCATGTGTTTAAGAATTCTCCTCTCACATACACCCCCATCCATACCTGCTAGAGTACTGCCCTTGCATAATGGTTCCCATACATGAGAATTTAATTGTGCATATTAATTTCCAAATACCTTGTAAGATGAGAATAAAGATAATAATTAATTCCGTTCACTCAGATTTTGCTTAAAACACAACTCAGATTTTGTAACTTGAATAATATTTTTGGCCTCCTGAAATCTTAAACATTAAACTGCCATTCTTCCATGTTTTTGGAGTTACCATAAATTGAAGCCACATGAAGTATGTTTTACTCCAGTTTCTCTATTTAAGGAAAAGTTAATCAGTAAGATCAATCTAGAGAGAGAGAGCAGCAAATCTGTTTGGAAAGACATCACATGCATGATCTCAATCTTTGCAAGAAACACCATCCTCATTTTTTGCCCATCATAGTATGAATTTCCATTTTCAGGTAGAGTCAATCACAAGCTCCATCCTCCATCGATGATTAGTTCATTACCAGTCACATAGGCAGACTGAAATGACATAAAATAAACAATGATTTCAAATAATTTTTCATGGCTGTTAATTACAAGGAAACATTTTTTCTTTGAATAAGAAAATCTGCTTTCTTTTTATACACCTTTTTTTTGTTTGTTTTACAAAATTACCTGAGTAAGTAATAGAGTATCTAAATAAAAACAAACATAGAAATTAAAGCTTTTTACCTAATTCAAGGAAGTCTGGCAAAAGTATTATTAGAGGCATTAAGATGAGAATGCATCCTGAGAGTACAAATTTACAAAAGCTAGACTTCAGATATCTTACCTGCAGGAATAAATACCTCACATTATGATGTTATTAGGGCTGTCCAGCTGAGCAGAATCTGACTAGGTCAGCCAATAATAATAATGGGACCTAACTAAAAACTTAGATTATACAGATAGTAGGGTAAGCAACTGAGCTGTTGACATTCTTCACTATGTCAGTGCTGAAACATGCTGAATACTTGGAAAAAATGGAATTCTTTTTACACATGGTGGAAAACCCTGTGAGCAGACTAGAAAAAAATATTAGCATTATGGAAATACTAAAACCAAGGTGAAATTGAGAAACAAACTACTGATAGATAGCAACATTAATAGTGAACTAAATCCATGGAAGTAGTTTGACATGGACATTAGGACTGCTGGACATGTCCAGACAAATCTAGTCTAGTTTTTAGTCTCAGTAAATTTATAGCAGCTGAAATAACGTTGGTGTGTGCTCATTACTGTTGGTGCTGTTTGCAGTGGTCATCAAGAGTCTGGTGTGTAACAACCACAGTGGGTCTGTTGTTTTCTTTATACTGGAATGGCAAATTCACCCTGAGCATTAGCTAAAATCTCCAGCAACTCTACTAATTCTACCTCCTTAAAACACAATCTAGCCATGGTGCAGGTGTGGTAAAGCTGACAAGCTCATTTCTCTTCACCATTCAGGATGACCTGGAGTCAGTCAGTTTGCTCAGGTGACATGAAACCACCAGGCTGTGGCAGCAAATACATAATGCCTTGCAATCACTGTCAACATTCAGTTGTTGACATTCATTTTGTGTTGCAGGATGAATTCAATAAAAAAGAAGATAGTTTGGTTTTTATTTCAGTAACAATCCAGCTCCAAAGAGAATATAAATTATCCCAAAACAAATATTCTCTCTACTGTGAAGCAGTAAAGTAGCATGGGATTCTGTGACAGGACATTTTATTATCCATACTTACTTCATCAGAGGCCAAGTACACAAAGAGATGGGCCACTTCTTCAGCAGTAGCCATCCTGCCAGTCTTCTGTCTGGCTAGAAAATCTTTCAGTGCCTGGATATACAAGATCATGTGGTATATCAAAAATCAAAAAGCAATTATTTTAACCTCTTGACATGTACAGAGCAATATTGGAAACAGGCCTCTAGTAATAACTTCCTTTAGTGCTCTGAGTAGGGAATTAAAGCTGGAAAAACATAAAATCAACAGGGATGTGAATTTCAGGTTGAAAGAAATTAGGGGACTTTTAGAAAGCACCTAAACTTCTGGTTCCAGAATAAAGCCAACATAAAATCCTTCCTTTGGTGGTAGATATTCCCATGTCCTTCAAATGAGAATTATCTAATAAGGATGGTTAAGCATCCCAAATAATGTTGAAATGCATAAGCCAGAATGCCCTGTGTTGTTTTTGCACTACTTTGTGGCTGAGACATGCCACAATAGAAAATGTTCTCTGCTTTTGCACTGGATACTGTAACCAGCACTTGGAGTTGCTTCCATGGATGAGACCCTCTACATTCACTAAGCAATATTATCCTTCTGAGGCTTCAGTTCTGGTCTGGCCTTAAGGCTTCTGTCTCAAGTTCAAGCTGACCACACTTTCAAAGAGGACAGCAATGTTAAGTTATCCACAGTATTCTGAGATCGAGGACATTCTTAAATATGGGCAGAAGTGCAGCTATATATTCTTTTTTTAAAGAGACTTAAACATATATACACATGTGACCAAGCTAATAAATTGCTTTCTCACCTGTTCTGGGTTAGGCCGGGCTTGGATTCTTTCCTGTAAAGATGGTGTGTCAACAGTTCCTAAGCAAAATTTTAAATTCAGTGTTAAAAATCAACTGGATCAGCAATCATGACAAAAGTTCATTTGTTCTGTTTGTGTGTCTTAACACCTATGTGTAACTTTGTAATATAATTCAGGAGAAAGATTGCAAAGCCACCAATAGAGCCCAGAATTTTAAATTTCAGTTGAAGGCAAGAGTTTTGAGAATCAGAGTCAATACTTTCCGGATGGTTCAACACTGTTAGCTAGTTTGTGCCTGTTTCCAACTTCCTAGACTGCATCTTTGAAAACAACCATTCAAATACTCTGTAATGTATGTAGAAAGTGCAGATACTAGGTTAATCAGACTAAAAATCCAGTTATAACCACAGAATAACAACTTTTCTATATTAAGCCTTTCAAGCACGCTCTGTTCTTGTAGACTGCTGGGAACTTTAGTTGCCACTTGCAAGTCTATTCTTTGTTAAAAAAGCCAAACTCAATCTGGCCTTCTAGCATTTGCTCCTAGTTCACAGAATAATGTAAGAACACTTACCAGGACATATACAGTTGCATCTGATGCCTTGTTCAATGAAATCAGCAGCCACAGCCTTTGTTAGCCCAATAACTGCAGCCTTTGAAGTGCTGTAGACACACCTGTTCACAACGCCTAACAGAAGGCCCGTGTTAAGGCAGCACAGAAACATAGTTAAAAAGGAGAAGAAGAAAAAAAGAGCCAAGATTGTTCAATATGCACCTGCTTCTGGACTCCAGTATTTCCTGTAGCAGCTGTAGCCTCTCCCTAAGGGCAGGCTATTATGCATAAATTGTTAAAATCACAAGGGCAGTCACACTGGAACTGGGTCCTGCAGAGGCTATTGGGGAAATTCCATCCTTAGAGATGGTTATGCCAACTGCCAGAATTCTGCTCAGGTATGCACCAGAGGAAAGCACACAATCTTTCAATAGTGTAAATCTGGGGACTAGTCTAGAAAATATAACAAGCAGCAAAAAGAAAGAGCAGAAATCCATCTGTTAGTCATGATCAGGCTTCTTTTGAAAGCATAGTTACAGCACTTATGTAATTCTAATTTCTTCATTATATCTCTGAAAAACATATGTACCAAGATATGACTGGAAGTAATTCCTTTTTAGTTAATAAATACTGGTAAAAAGGATGCTACAAAACATTGAAAAAGCTCAGAGGTAAGGATCTTGGAGTTTCTACAATTTTCCATCTGTGTCCTTGCAGTTATGTTTGAGTTGAATGTGTTCACTTTTTTTTTTCCTAACTGATCCCTCCACAGGATTTGGAAATAGCTTTGAATTTAGAATGTCTTTTAAGTTCAAAGTTGCACAACCTTTATACTGTATATCCATCATCTTTAAGATTTATATAAGGAGCTCTAGCAAGCTACTGACCTTTGATGCTGGATGCCACAGAAGACATATTTATAATATTTCCAGATTTCTGTTTAAGCATCTGCAGAAGAGTACTTATGTCAATCAAATGAAAACTCTTTTGTCATCTGCATGTTCAGCAAAATAGCCCACAGCAACTCACAGAACAGCCCTACATGCACTTGATACACAGGGCAGCAAAGCTTAATTGGCATGGGTAGGTGCCATTGACTGAAGCAGTAAAGCAAAGTGAAATTCTCACTCAGTTCCCCTGAGCCATGTCAGGATTGAAAACTATGCCAGGAAAGGTTTTTTTTTTTCCCTAGGTCACCACCTCTCAGTCATTGCCCTTTTGTCACGACAGTAAGTTACACCACACAGACATCTGCTCATACCATCTACCAATGCAGCAACTCACTGATCCCAGTCAAAACTCTTCTCATTTTGGAGAAGAATAAAGCACAACAGTCTAGCACCTATGAATTGTAGCTAATTTTCTTTAAGTTATGACATTTTTAGGCATCCTAAAACCTGATATGCCTGAAGTTGTTAAAAATCCCCAAACTCTGAAAATTAAGTTAAGCTAAGAAAAAACCCATCCCCAAACAAGCAAAAAGAACTGCAACAATACTGAAAAGAGTAGTTGTCGTCCAGTCATGATCACAGCTTTCAGGTCTGGCCTTTTCATTTACAGGAATACAAACACTACAAGTTTTTGTAGACCCAAACCTAGTGATTATGTAAAACCAAGATGCATCTTCAAGCTGCTACATTCATGGAATTGTTGTGTTCTAATCAGCATGTTAGCATCAGCATCCCTGAATTTCTTCTTAACATAGTCTCCAGAGCTGTAGAAAATTCATCCTAATATACATGATTTATAAATATTTTGCAGCAGTGGTATTGTGCAGCTGTGTACTGTAGTATAATACATTAGCATTGTATTGCAATGGCTTCCTCACTGCTCTGCATAAAGTCTGAAGTATTTTAGCTAGTTTACATAGGCCAACTCCCCAATAAATAAATCTTCGCTACCACATCCTTTAGATAAATTGTCTACTTGAAATGTTATGCAATGCAGAGAATGTTTGCAATAGGACCACGGTAATCTAAGGGCTCCCCTATCAAAGGCAGAACACCTGTATTTTGTATATTGTCACAGTGGCAGCAACTCTGATCTCTCACACTTCAAACAATGCAGCAGAGACTAGAAGCCATGGGCAGCCAAGCCTTGCCTTTGGAAGGAACATCTTGATCATCAGGTACATGCTGCGAACGTTGAGGTTCATTGTGAAGTCCCAGTCTTGCTCCTCACACTCCAGAATGGTTCCATGATGAACAAACCTAGAATGAGTGCATGAGGTGGATTACTGTCTGTGGTTTACATTTCCATTACCCCTTTTCCACGACTATTTTGTAGTAATTAACTTTTCTAACCTTGGAAAGAGTGGGATAAGAGCACCTTTGAAGAATGCAAGCAGCAGTGTATTTCTTCTGGTAAGTATCAAGGACGCAAAGCAGACTCAATATGTGCAACAAAATGATTGGCAATAGAAGAATAAGAAAAAAAATAAAAAAGAGCACTAGTAGACTGTCAGGCTTTGTTCACTGCTGTGTTAGAAAGGCCAAAGCCATCAGTACAGGGTACCTATAAAGTGAGGAATACATAAGTTCCAGAGCTGTTCTATCTTGGCCTAGGTTACGTGGCTGTGCAAAAAAAAAGTTCAGTTTTGATGAAAATACACAAAACTTTGTATTAAGAATATAAAATCCATTAAAACATAACAAATAAAATGCATTGAAGTAATAGAAAGTTCTGGAGGACAGGGAAAACTGGAAAAATAGTAGTAGCAAAGAGAATCCGGTTACCCTGCAATGTTACAGAGGACATCAATCTTTTCAATCTCCTTGGCCAGATTTTCTATCTGCTCCTTTTTGGTGACATCCAGAACTCGTATTTGAATGCCTAGAAAAAACATGGCACTTGTTTCAATGTATTTGACTAAGGATTAGCTGATTATTTTTCTGATGTGCTGAGGATAGCACTTACAATTCAATTCAATCAATGATTAAGTTAGTGCAATGGTTAATCTGGGACAGCATATCATGCTACTTAAAATTTCAGGAGAGAATTAAAATGATCAACTGTTTTAATTGTTATGCAGCATAACACAACCAGATGAGCTAACTTAATTTACTATAAGAACATTCCAAATAAATTTGAATTCCACTATACTCTCACACAGAAGAATTACAGAACCTACAGAACCTATATAATCATAATGAACTTTCATGCTCTGGAATAACATTTGGAACTAGTTACATGTGTCTTACAGTGCCATTACATGCCACATTCTCATGTGTAGTTGATGATATAATGAATGAGTTTTATATAGTTTAGTTAATAAGGAAAAACGATTTTGCATAAATTGTTAAAATCACGAGGGCAGTCACACTGGAACTGGGTACTGCAGAGGTTATTGAGGAAATTCTGTCCTTAGAGATGTTCAGAACCTGACTAAACACAGCCCTGAGCAACCTGCTCTAACCAGTGCCACTTAGAGCACTAGATGGAACTACATGGCCTCCAGAAGTCTCACCCAGCAGATACAATTCCATGAAATACTGTAAAGCTGTCTGTAAAGCATCTGAAGCGTAACTTTAAGGAGAATTTGATTTGAATTGGATAAAAACCTGGGTTTTTTTGAAACCAAAGCAACAAACCCATGAATAGGCTTTCTGTGCTTTAGTTAAATGATAGAGACACTTTTGAAGAGATTTGTGTATTTGATCAGACTACAGGCTGCTGATTAACACCACATTGGAATTACCTCTCCTGGATAAAATTCGAAGATCTCAATGTGCCAAGTCTTGATTAATTATAGCTTGACTAATCGTATGTCTAAAGGATGAAAATGGCTCTGAGTACATGAAAAATTATTTCTTTCCTTGTGAGCATACTAGCAGAGGGGAAAAAATGTAACATTTTCCCAAACACCCTCAGAAGGAATATGAAAAGCCCTCGAGTTCCCAAACAATTACAAAGGCATTGCTTGTGGTGAACTCCAGTTGGCAGAATATCCAGTTGATATTCACCCTAAAAGCTGTGCCAGCTGTGGTTTTGTGTATTTTACTGTCAGCCTTTAGTAGGAATTCATTAAGTCCACTTTCTTCTCTCAAATTAAGTTAGAAGCAATTTCAGCTGTAAACTATATTTAAGTCTCATTTTTTATTTCAATATTGAAAAAAATACTTTTTAACATAATGTCCCCACTTGTGATTTGAAACACATCTGTGCAAAATCTGCTCCTTCAAGAGTGTTCCTGTGGTGTCAGTAGAAAAACAACCTTCAGGCCTGAACATTTGTACAAACAGAAGAGGTGCATCTAGTGTTGCTAGAATTAAATTTCTGAAGACATATGGATTCTACAAGACAGTAAGGAATGCATTAAAAGGATAAGCCAAGTATGGACCATAGAAATGCAAAACACTAGGTCCACATTGTGTACAGTGGGATGTTCTCTTGATCAAAGAAAAGCATTCCATGCCCTTGATGATCAGCCTAGTGATGCCAAAAGGTAACTGAAATGGGTGCTATTCTAGCAAACAGATATCAACAACTTCTGTGACACAAGAAAATCAGTTATTCCACATCTGGAATAATATTCTGACACAGTGGTGTTGCAATATTTTACATGACATCTCTCTGCTATTTCACACCACAGAATAAAGCGATACAAACATTGAAAGAATTAGTCTGTATATTTTCCTTTTTTCTGTCTTTTTCAAGCTTTCCTATCTTCAAAATGTATCTCAGACAGCCTACACAAAACTTGCAAGAGCTGAACTAATGCCTGCTGCAGGGCCATTTACCTGGATATTTCCCCAGTTCTTGCAGTTTAGACTCATTGATGTCTGTAGCAATGACTTTGGCTCCTTCTTTAGCAAAAGCCTGGAGAACACAAGAGGAGTTTATATTTAGATATTCCAGATCATACCAGAAATAAAATCTGGTTTTTTTTTCTGGTGCTTTTTGGCTTGAAATAGAAGCCAAGCCAAGCTGAAGGCAGCTGATCTCTCAGTTTTCATTCTGTGTATATCAGGGAGTTGCACACAACTATGGAACTTCGTGTGATAAGACAGATTTAAGGTATTTTCCCTAAAGGAAGGAATCCATATATAAAGTGGAAGACCAGTAACTAGACTAAGATAATGGATATTGTTATTGCCCTTATTAGCTGCACTAGTAAGCAATAGGGCTAGAATTGTCTGTATTGATAGATTTAAATGAAGTTATGAAAATTTGACAGGTAAAGGCAGAAGTCATAAACCATTCATAAACCATGTTTTATTTTTAACAAAATCCTTTGTATCCAAATAATTGGAATAGAACAATATTTAAAGCAGCATGACTTTTGATATTTAACCAGAGACATTGCTTCATTCCTGACAGTCTCAAAAGCCTCTTTCTTTTTATTGTTATTGTGATAAATCAACAGCTAATGAAGTCAAGTTTGTCAAAAGTATTCTGGCATCTTGGACTGTAGCCCCTAATCTTCAAAATAAGTGTCCTAAGTGCAGCTTAAGAGGATAGTGACATTAAACATATCAGTCTTCCATGGCTTGTTGGGTATTTCCAAAGTGAAAGCATCAGGAAGATTATCTGCTCCCTGGACTGAGTGATTTATGTAAGAGCCACGATCAGCAGTCTTGTGTGGTCTCAACCATGTGCATGAGAAACTAACCAGTCTGGTAAAAATGCTACAGGATCTTCTCCTCAGTTGTTGATTACATTACAGAGATAACAAGATAACTCTACTGGGATCTTTATTTGCCATGGAAAAGGGAAGTAGCAGGAGAAGAACTGGTCAAAAGGAGTTACAAGCTAACTGGAAAGTTAATACATACCTTGAATTCTGTTTAACGGTAATCAAACAAAATTTGTAAATGATTTCTTACAGTTGCTCATTGTGAACATTGTATTAGTATCGTGAACTTGGTTATGTCAATCATGAATATAGGTAAAAGACCTTGGCTTTAGTGTAGGGGATCCTCACAGTATCAAGCTTTAGCCAGGAAATATTCCCTCTGTCACCTCTATTTTCTCCCAGAACAAAGCAACAGAGATATTGGATAAAAGGTACAGACAGTACCAACCATATATTGTTGGAAGAGCAGTTGCAGCTGTCCTCAAATCTTGCTCTTATCCTTATCTGACATCTCCACTTAAGAGCTGAAGATTTTCATAAATTCAAACAGCACAAAGCCTGCATGATGCAGCATAGTGGCTACATTATTCCCTGATTTTTTCACTGGGTAGTTCTGGCCTCATCTGTGGTTTATTAATTCAAGAACTGGTTTGGTGCAAGTGTCATTGGACAAGCTAGAATGAGAGACTTGGCACAGGCACAGCAGAACAAACGTTTTCCAACTTACAATAGCAGCTGCTCGGCCGATGCCCTGTGCTGCTGCAGACAACAGGATGATCTTCCCATCCAGCCGCCCCATGGTGACCTGTGCAGGCACAGCATGGCACAGAAATTTAACAAAGATAAGCCAACACCATCCCTGGGAATCAGATGCAAATACATTCCCAAAACTAGACATCTGCCATCACAATTGTCCTGTTTGGCTGCCGTGTGATCCTCAGTTATCCAGGGTTCTGAGGGGCAGGGCTGCCTCAGCCTTGGGGGTTTTTTCAGTTATACATAAGGACCTCAAGCATACAAAAGGCATTTGAGCTTAGAAGTTAAGTTTCATTATAACAGAAACTGGATTTTTTTCTTCAACAGGCAAAAAAAAGCCAAAATGAAACTGCAGTACAGTAGTTTGTAATCCAATGTTTCCAATCTCCATGGTATTCTCCGAAAGCAGGTCTGTCTTGTTTTGCTCAAACTACAAATGCTTAGCTTCCTAGACTGCAATAAATTCCATACAATGCCCTGGCCTTGGTATCTGCCCTCAGTTGTCTTGGCAATCTTCCAGCCCCAATGAAGCAGGAGGGTGCAGGGGGAATGAGGCTGCCAGTCTTGGTTCTTGTTCCCTGTTCTCAAGGAATACTGACCATGCTTGGGGCAGTAGGGAACCTCTAGGAGCTGCTACCTCAGTCTGGATGGAGCAGTCAAAAAAACAAAATACAGCCCTGTTTAGGTGCTGTGTTAGTTTTAGCAAAATACAGCATGCAAAAATGCAGACAAACAAGTAAAAATAAATGCCAAGTCTCAAAGAACTTCCTGAAAAGTGAGGTCACTGTGTTCCAGTCACAGTGTAGTTACCTGGAGTTTGTTAATTGGGTTCCCTATAAGCAAAACTCTTGCATTTTCATAATCCTCCCAGCAAATTTGTCTATGGAGATATCAGTATAGAAAGGTGTCATAAGAACAAAGTCTTCAAATATACACATAAATCCAATACACCAAGCACTTCACTGGGAAATGAAAATAAAAGTGCCATAATCTTCCCTATGTTAACAGCCAATGCTGTCCTCTAGAGATGCTCAAGTCCACGCTGTGGCTCAGATTACTGAGCCAAATTTAGTGTCCTGCTTTTTGAATCAATTATTCTTACTTTGACCAGAAATTCTGTTTTATTCAATGTTTTTCCTGAAAAAGTTGCAGCAAAACTGCAGCAAAACACTGTTTTCCTAAAGGTTACAGATTCAACAAATTAGACTTCTGAAGCAACGTAATGGAAAAATTCTTTTCTTTCCAAATGCCACCTGGATCAGTTTAAGTACTTCCCCAAATCACTTTAACACATGGGAAGCAAAATGCATTATAAATACATTTTTCAGCCTAACAATCACATTTTACAAACATCTGTCATACTGATTCTCCAAAACATTTACAAATAAATATTAATATAGTCACTCACCAAGAGATCTCAAACAGCTTTGTTATATTTACTGACCCTTGAACGAAAGGAAGCGCTACAGTTTTGGTGTTTTTTTTTTTTTTTACTGTGCTTGTTGGGATTTGTAGTCCAACTGCTAAGTTTCTCTATAGGAACGTAATTTCCCGTTGAAACACTGAGATGCTGCCATCTAGTGAAGCTCAGGATTTTAGCAAAGTGTGATTTTTCTCCTGCACAGGAAAGGACACAAAAGTCTCACCAGCATCAGCTGACTCTCTTACAATGGGAATTCAAGAGATCAGTAGGATTCCCACCAAAAGGCCACAAACATGTTTTTCAAGCAATGTCTTTTTGCAATATAAACTATCAAATTCCAAACCAGGACAAAACATAGGTGATTATTTTTTTGTTGCTGTTAAACTGGTGATTTACCAACATATATTTCTAGTGCTTTAATTTGCCTATGTTAAAGCAGAATTAGTATCATTAGACTGAAAAATTCTAGGACAAACTAATTTAGCTATAAGCTCATGCCAGACTTAAAGCTACCAGTTGTATTATTAAAGAATTTGGTGTCCTACCTAAACTTCAGTTAGCTTGTTCTCAGAAAAGCCACTTCTGTGGATAAACTGGGACACAGACACACAAAAGTTCAGTTTATCCTGTCTTTCTGCTGAACTATGATAGCCTTTAATGCTTTCGAAATCAGCTCCCCTGTAAGCAAAATCTTTAATGATTTATTTTGCTAAAAACATTTATTCTTCTGCCCCTAAGCTTTTGCCACCCGAATTCAGCCACAGACCTTTTGCAATGAGTTTCTGCTTTTTTTAGTTCAATCACCAGAAGAATCACCAAATCTAGTTGTTCCAAGCAAGTAATAATTAACAAAAAACCCCCACTGGAAATTGTATATGGAAGAGGTAGATCTATATATACACCTTCCTTCCCAATTCTGGAAGAAAAAATGTCAGTCTAATTCATTTATTAGAACACCAAAATGCTGGTAGCTAAAGGAAATCTCTTTGATCATAGTGGGAAATAAAAAAGTACCAAACCAAACCAAACCAACCCAAAACAAACCCAAAAAACTTCCAACCAAGCTCAAAAAAAAAAAAAAAAAAAAAAAAAAAAGGAAACCACCACAAACACATCAGCACTTTGCATTTATCCCTGTCAGAAAATAAATACCTGTGGCTGTAGTCAGAAAGAAGACATTGCAGTGCCCAATTCTGTAATGGTATGTAGAACCTGGATATTTTTGGCTCATCATGCTTTTAAAAGCTTCCCAAAACACACTCCAGGCCAGAGATTGAGATAAATCCTTGGAACTTCTTAGTAGGTTGTCCTAGGGTGACTGTGATACCTGTAACCCCAATTATCTGTTCTGTGTTCTGTACCTCTAAGACTGGTTCTGAGAGTGGGCAGGGAAAGAAGAAGCGCAGAGTTTGTTTTGAAAAACAGTGTTCACTCCTCTGGATCTGCTCTCGTCCTTGGGACTGTGTGGGTTGTTTTTTCCTCTTCATCAGATGCACGGAGGGCAGCCAGAGAGTTTTTTCTTCCCTTTGTTAGTCTAGCTAGCTGAGGCAAAGAAGCTTTCCTGGACTGTTTTTTTTCCCTTTTTTTCTTGGGACTGTTTAAATCTGCTCTGGACTGAAAAACCCAGAGGAGCACCGGGATCTTGCACCCGTGGCCCACCGGGCCGGGACTCAGCCTCTTCCAGCACTGAAGGGACTGATAAACAGACTCCTGGCACGGACTCTCAGTTTTGCCATCTCTCCTCAGAGCGGCAAGAGGTTTTATTGTTTCATATTATTATTATTCATTCTTTATGCTTATGGGCATTTTGTTTGTTAAATAAATAGTTTTTTCCACTCTTCTCCAAGGGAGTTCTTTCCCCGGACTGGCTGGGGGGAGGGGCTGTTTGGATTTGCTTTCCAGAGAAATCCCATTTGGAGATTTCCTCCCAAATTTGCCCTAAACCAGGACATAGGTACAGTGGTTGGCAGTTTTCAGCTGTTTAAAGTAAACAGAAGGTTGGTTCTTTATTAAAGAACTACCTCCATCAGGTAAATAATCCTTGTGTGACTCCCCCTATTCCAGTAACTGCTGAATGCTCAGGAACATCTCAGTGTAGCCATTTGCTTGTCAGTCTGGGTGACCCAAAGAGGACCTAGTATCACTGAGAGATTTATTCCTATAAAATAAGGATGATGCTTTTGATGCAGGTCTCTTTCTTAGGTGTGACTTTCTCCTCTCGTGATGATGATTATTTCATCCTTGACGGAGTTGATCTCAGGTTCTGAGTGTCCAATTCCTGTTTAATTGGCAGGGGAGGGCATGGAGGGGAGGAAAGGGAGGAGGATCTATGTTTTAGACTTCAACCATTTTTTGACAAGACTCAAAGAATTAAATAAAAATCTGACAACAGGAAACTTCTGCACAAGTAACTGCTGCACAAGGGTATAGAGGAAAGAAATAAGAAGCATAATAATGATGGAAATTATGAAATTAAAATGGAAATGGTGAAATATAAAATATAGTAATTCGGTAACATTTAGCCACTGAATGTTGTAATCAGCATCCTTGGATCATAGCACAAGTAAACAGCAAAGCCATTTTTACATATTTCACACAATTTTATTGTCAAGTTAAATTTCTTATATAAAACACACAAATGCAGGCCTCACAATATAGATAAGTAGGTTAATATAATAGTCCATCTTGCCCCAATGATCTTGTTTGTTTTCCTTCACTAGAGAAGCAGAAGAGTGTTAAGTCCATTGCTTATTATTAAAAAAAATCCAATACACAACTTCAGACAGGTATATTGAAAAATGATGCAAAATTCAAAGTTACTCACGGTACCACATAATTGGGTGATCTGCAGAAACTTTTAAGGAGTTTAAGAGGAACCCTTGATTGTGTGCTCTACAAACAGAACATCAGTAACTTCAGTTGCAGTGTCCAAAGAAGTCAAGATTGTGGTGAAAATGCAGTTTCTGTTGGCTTGAACAAAGCGTGGTATAAAAACCACATGCTAAGGAACAAAAAGAGTATCTCTTGCCAAGTCAACAGCACCCTGAAGATACAAATACCAACGCCCTAGAAAAGCGCTGTTTTAGGAAAGACAGAAGGTAAAGTTTGAGACTGAGAAGTTTCACAGTAGATTAGTTTGTGATCCATTCCTTTTTCCATTCTTTTCTTCAATACATTAGCTTCTCTTTGCCATCAAAAAAAATCCACATCAAATCCCCAAAGTAGAACATCTGCAGATTAGCAGGTTGGGGGCAACATCTGGTTTTCCATTTTTGTCCTCATATTCCAGCTTTCCCAGCTGAGGGAAGTAGAAACTCCAAGAAGATGAAAGAGGCTGATGGTTTTTAACCTGAAGCAGGTTTTTTTTGTATCTGCAGATCCTGACTGTAGCCACTGTAAGGGCAGCTTACAAAAGAGTGTCTTTACTGGGTGCTACAGTCAGGGGCTTTATCTTTGTCTGAAGTCCCAAACAAGCGCTTAAGGTGTTCTTCTGTGGACTCTGTGCCTGCAGGTCGTGTATCTGTACATAAGACAAGAACATTAAAGCCCTTCTCAGTTAGACAAGCAGCAGCAGGAATACAGTGATTTAATCTTGATTAGTGTTTTGTACATCAGCTGTGAAAGCTTTCCTCAGAGGAGCTTTGTGTTGTGAGGAAAGCTGTGCTATTACCAAGTTGGCCATCACAAAGCCAGCAATGAGCCATGCTCTTTCTGGAAGTCTGCTACTAATACCTCAAACACTGGCTACTCTTCAACATGCCTGCTGGGGCCTTCTGAAAGCTGTGAGAAGCATGAGGGCAAAAGGTCATTAAAAGTCAGCAAGCCAGATATAAGAAATCTGAAGTGAGGCTGAGGAACATGAGTTATCATTAAAACAGCTATTATTGCAGCTGGAACCAGGCAGAGTAGCAGATGCAACATCAAAAACTAAAGTCTACCATCTTGAAAAACTTAATAAAAAAGTTAACTAGCAGTTAACTTTATATAGTTTTATCAGAAATCTCTGCTTAACCAATGTAAAGTTAAAAAGCAAAACATTTTAGAGCACTGGCTATCTAATAACAGTATTTTGCTGATTCACTTTTAAAAGTCACTCATCAATATTTCCGCAGCAGAAAAGGAAAAAAAAGTTTGTATATTCTCCAGTGGGTGAAGGATTCATTTTGGCATTTCAGTGAAGCTCTGTAGAGCTTCACAGCTCTGATGGTCACCTTTTCAACAGCCAGATGACAAACCACTCAGGAAAACTGTCATCATGCAAGTTTCAGATCTCAGGCCATCCCTTACATTTTGCATCTTCAAATCTTATAGGATACTACTACTATGTTACGTACCTGTTGGCACACCCAAGTTGGAATTATCAAAGAAATTTGTTGAACAAGGCAGAGGCTTTGGTACATCCTGAGTCACTATTTCCTGAGAAACAGTTTCCTTGCAGGGTGAAGGCATTTGCTCTTTAAAGAAATATGACACTGCCTTCTTAGGAGACTTTGGTAGAGTCTCTCGAGTAGTTTCTCTCAAGGATCTCTCTCTCCATTTTAGTGCTCTCTCTTTCCATTTCCTGAGTTCCTCTTTCAGTTCAAGTTCATCACTGCAAAGAAAAGAACCCCAGCATGCAATTAAGTTTAAAGCAGTTTCTTTAAGGAAAAAATCCTGAAGAACACACAGTTCCTGTATTTTCAGATGACATATCACAGACATAGCAATACAATAGCTATGTATCTTGGTTTCAGAGGATTTTTTAGCTGAAATCCCTTCCAACATACAATTCAAGTGTATCCTTCAGCATTTAAGATTCTTAAGAAAGCAAGCAATTTAAAGTTCAAAAGGCCTTTCTGACTTTTTAAGCCATAAAACTAGCTTTAAATAAAAGTTTATATGTGAAATCAAAAGTTAATGGTTACTCACTTCCACAGGTCTCCCAGAAAGAAATACTAACAATGCACATAAATACTAATGATTTGACATGTTGCTAGTCAGCTGTCCACTTACCTCAGTAGAAGGTCATTTTGTTTCTTCAGCTGCAAGTTCTCTTTCTGTAGCTTAGCTTGTTCTGATTTTAGAACAAGTATTTGTGTGCTCTGCACAATACCACTGCCACCACCACAAGTAAGGGGTATTTGGGATTGCTGAGGATCTGCTTCTTTCAGCACTAGAAAACAGATTTATACATATGTGTGTGCACATTATCTGGACAGTGTTCAAAACCGAGTCAATACATTTTTTAGCCTATTCCTTCTTGTGGTCTTATATGTGAAACCTCACTGGGTTACAAGTACCATTACAACAGTTAGTCTTTTTCCTACACAAAATACATCTCCCAGTATTCACACTGCCAGATATTTAGAAACATGACAGATTCTTCACTGGGCCATTTAGATGTAAAACAGTTATTGTTCCAGGTATGTCATAGCTTTGATTAGAACTAGGCATTCATATGTCAGGGAAAAAGTGGCAACATGAGCTACCACCACTGCAGCTTATCCCTCCACAAGGGCAAACGTGGAAAACACAAGAACTGCTGTGATTCTAGTGCAGCTCATGTGCAGCTAATGTAAGCTACTTTCCATCTCATCTTCCAGTGCACCCAATTCTCCTCATACCCTTTGAGTACAATGCCTACATATCAATCTGGTCTTTATCCATGTAACCTCAAAACTCAGTGTTAAACATGAAAGAGTCCCTTCTATTTATCTTCAATTTACCAGTAACATCTTGCTCTTGGTGTGCTCTTCTCAGTTCTTCTTTTAGCTTTGTTAACTGTTGTTCTCTGTGTTCTGCAAGGGCTTTATAATTAGCAAGTCTATATGAGGCAGGAAGGGAAAAAAAATTAGAAAACCTCAGTTTAATAGTTATTATACTCTCAGTTGAATTCCAATGAGCTATCAAATACAAAACACACCCACGTTTTATAAGAAAACTACATAAACCTGGCTGTCAGTTAGATTTTAGGT
Source organism: Trochalopteron elliotii (assembly GCA_024734555.1). Taxonomy (NCBI): domain Eukaryota; kingdom Metazoa; phylum Chordata; class Aves; order Passeriformes; family Leiothrichidae; genus Trochalopteron; species Trochalopteron elliotii. The sequence goes on along the minus strand of JANPWX010000602.1, from coordinate 723,540 downwards.
GAAGTGCACAAAGATTTTCAGTGACGTGCACCCAAAAGTTGCACTAATTATTTTTGGTGTATCCCTTCTCTCTAGTGAAGTAGAGAATGCTTTCAATTATTGCTTTCCACTTGCCTTCTTTTGTCAGAATAGTTATTTCATCTATGGTTGAACACAATTGGTTGAGAAATATTGGTGGGTGTATAGGGAAGAAGTTTTGTAAGCAACCCAAGGTGCATATAGATTTTACTTTCTCTGACTACCATAAAAACTTACAATATCTCAAGCTGAATGCTTACTTCTTATTATATGGGAAAAATAAAGAGGGAAGTAGAAGCTAAGAATCAAGTAGTGAGAATTATAAGAAGATAAAATTTGAACTTACTTCACTTCAAAGGAGTTGGATTGTTTCATTCTTTCCAAATCACATTTTACCAATTGTGTTTTGAGATGGTCAATTTCTTCTTTGTACAGCTCAGCACCTTTATCTAATTTTGCCTGATAATAAAATATTTAGTACAAATAAGGGCTTGTTACTTCTCAATGAAATTAAGGGTTGTTTCTCTTGTATCTTTCCTATGACTAGATTTTGCAGGACAAGAGCAGGAATGGGAAGTTATTTTTCACTAAGGTGGCTCACATTACCAACTAGCACTATGGTAGCAGTTGGTGTCCTACTCTGTGTATTACACGTATTTCAGCAAGTTTTGCTGACTTCTGTGCAGATATAAATCTGGGAATTTGAAAGTATCACATTGAGTAAATACCTCATGCTTCAGTTTACAAGTTTTAAAATGTTTAAAATGTTTCAGAAATGCATGGCATACAAGTGACACATTTAGTTTCTAGTATCATAATATGGATTCTAAATGTTGCAACTGAAGGTTGCACTGGTAGAATGTGAAACTGCCCACTGAACAGGCAAGTGGAGTGTTTTACTCTAGGAATGCCATACAAAACAAATACATTGATTGTGGAGAGCTAAGTTTCACCTACAACTGTTGTCAAGCATGCTTTGTGTCTTTCATCAGAGGAGAAAGAGAAGAGTGAAGTATTTTGCTCATACCTGAAGACTCTGCTTTTCTGTTAAGGCAGCCCTGAGGCAATTATCCATCTCATTCAGTTTGGCTTGCAGTTGGGTGAGCTCACTTGTCTCTGTTCTTATTCTTATCTCTGCTTGTAACTTGCTTATCCTGTCATCTTTTTCTTTGACATTTTCTCCTACTTCATTTATTACATTTTTTAACTTCTGAATTTTTACTTCCATAGCCTGTTGAGATATATCAATCAGTTATGAGCAGTTATGTCAAAAGGTAGTAACAGTAACAGCACATGGTCATATTCTTGGCAAAAACTAGCTAAAACCCAAACCACACCAAAAAAATCCAACAATACAGGCTCTATGGCAGCTCTTCATATCCAGGTCACTGTTTTGTGTCACCTTTTAATAGTCTAGAACACTCAAGTCTAAGAAAAGAAAAAGTGCTTTGGAGAAGGGTAACTGACAAAAAAACAGGAGAGAGACAGTGAGTTCTCAATTCCTGTGATTAAATAGAGAATTCTTCTCCAGTTTCATGTCTGACATAGTGAATACCACATACTTACAGGAAGCATCAAGAGTAGCACCCTATTAAAGTCAATACTTCAAATAAAAACATTTCATATGAATTTCTAAACTGAAATCTATTTGTGTACAGAAATCAGGCAATTAAAATAATCATGTTACAGGCAAGAGCTCAAAGTTCCACTTTGGAAATAAAAGAGCTACTAAAATAACCCTACTCTATTTGTATTGTGGTAGCATAGATTTACAGTTGCCATCAATCCTTATTTTCAGTTTGGAGTACTCTCTCTTAGAAAGCAAGCATCAAAGAAGTTTTCCTTAGAAACAAATATTGGTTACCTTTTTATCTTGTTCTGCAGCCTTTAATTTATTATGAAGCCTATAATTTTCTTCTTCTAATGCCAGACTGGCAGAGCCACCAGGGGCCAATTTTTCTTTTAAAGTGTTTAGATCCTGAAGCAACTCTTCATTTTTGTCTTTTATCTGTTTTAATTCAGCATCAGCATTTTTACTATAATCAGCAGTTCTGCCATCCAGCTCTGAAGAAAGTTCAAGGAGAATCTGAAAATCAGTAGCATCATACAGAATAATTTTTAATAATTTATTAATCTGCTAGAAATATGGCAAGTGAAGAAACAGGAAGGACCTTAGCCTGTATTATTTTCACATTCTTGTTTCAGTGCCCCATTTGAAAATGCTTGCTGTCAGAAATGGTATCATTATCACTCAAAAGAACAGTGTCATTTCCAGAAGAGAGGGAGGCAGGAGGGGGCACAAGAGAAGATGATACTGTATTGCAGATTTACCAGTATTTCTGCATTAACTCAAACTCTAATATTAGAGAAACAAAGGAACTATATTGGGAAGACTTCTTGAATGTCAGCCAAAGAAAACCATAATTATTCACAGATTTTTTTTTTACAGGAATGCATTCACTGACTAAAGGAAATGAAACCTACACATTGGACTATTTTAGAAACCCACATGTTTAACATGTCAGAAAAATAAAAACTTCGCGATTATCAGGAAATGACAATGATTGCTAGATTTTTGTTTGTTTGTTAAAAGCTTTGATCCACATACTATTAGGGTCAGGGAATTCTTCCAGAAACCTTGCCAACACTGTGAAATCCCAAAGAAATCAAGATTGACTATTGATTCTACAAAAGGAACTTTTAAAAATAGGCTAAACGTAAGATTTAATCAGAAAGATGAAATCTCATTAAATCCTGTTCATGATGCACTAAACCCTGAAAAATGCTGTCCAGGTTTCCAAAAGAGGCAAGAAGTAAGCATAAGAAAGAAAGAAGTGTAAATATAAATTTAAATGTGTTTTAAAAATGGCTATAGTAATTTTGATGAAGTTTGACAATAAAAAGCAACATTTTCTAGAATTAACACTAATAAAACCCCAAATAAACAACCCCACACCCCCTCCCATTTATTACCTAGAAAGTCTTTTAGAAAGCAAATTTCCAACTCTGCTTAATACATGATACATGAGGAATCTTTAAAAGTCTTTTATTTCTATGTCTTATAGTTAAAATATGAGTAAGTGCTGATAATAAATGAATGACCATTTAAGAGAATTTTTGTCTTTTTTTCAATCATAGGCATTTGCAGAGTGCTTACACAAAATACATCTCTGATTCTGTAACATTTAATTTTACCTTTACTTTAGGAGTCCAAAATTTAAAGACTTGAAAGAGTCTTTCATTATCTTTCTTCAGTTCTTCTTTCAGTTCCTCTGCATCCCAATGAGTTCCTGAACATGCTTCCCAGAACTGTATTGTTTCTTTTCTAGCACTTTCTTCCTGCTGTAACTCTGCTTCTATGCAGAGAAGCTCATGTTCCATTTCTGACACATCTTTGAGAATGCTCTTCAGAAAAAAAAAAGGGAATTAAAATTTAAATACTGGTTTGGTTATCACATGTCTAAATACACCTTCTGTCCTCTCAGTTATCAGTATAGCAGGAAGTCTGGTTTAGTATCTAATTATCATATAAAAGGAGCTTTGCTAGACTTAAAATTACACCCTGTTGGGAAAGCAAGAACACAATTACATTCCTGGGGCAGGTGGAAATGGGGGGAAAAAGTGCTTATTAGCAAAAGTTTATTCTATTGTTTTAGAACGAGTCATCTTTGTATGGGATAGTATGTATTGTAGAGGGCAAACAAGTAAATAACATTCCTGCTATATTCTAACCTATTAATTTTATTTTCAGCTGTTTTATGAAGCAAAATCCTTTTATTATAGATTTAGCAGCATAAAAAAATAAATCTATTCCTTCACCCCCCTCACCTTCAGTGAAGTTTTGACAGATAAACCCAATGCTATTAGATTCCCACCACCACATGACCCCATGCCTTGGAATGGGTCTTTATGTCTATTTTTTTCCAAATATTACCTCTGCATGCAAGTGGAAACTCTGCAGCCCTTCACTGATGTTTAACTCTTGAGATGATACTTCATTCTCCTTCAAATTCATCTTCCTGAGACATTGAATCTGGGATTGTAGGTGATCTTGTTTTCTCTTTTCCTCAAGCAATTCCATTTCATACTTGTGAACAGTAGTGTGATATTCTCTTTTCTTTGTGCAAACAGAACTGAACAGAAGCTGTTGCAGAAGCACAGGATGTATCAGTGAGCCTATTTTAAAACAGTACTCTGCATCCAGCTAAAACACAGGATTTTATAATTCAACCTGTTTAATCCCTGAGCCTCTAAATGTCCAGGATAACTGACACAGGGCTAAGAAAATCAGGTTCACAAGTGCATCATAGTAACAGCATGTAAGCCTTTTAGCTGAGACAGCACTTTTCCAGTATGCTATTTTTTTGTAGACTCCAAAAAAAGGCAAAGGAGTCTAAAAGGCCCTAGACAGCCTTCCACAAATCTAAACTTCAAAAAAACGAAGTAAAGCGTTTTTTGTTATATTTATTTTCTCTTGGAGTTGTGAAAGGTGCAGATGATCTATGAGAATAATATCACTATGCTGATTTAAAACTTTATTCTAGCACAGCTCGCTAGCTGAATCTTAAACATCTTTAACCATGAAAGTTAAAAGCCATTTATGGAAAGAAATTAAACTTAAAATGGCTGCATTAAGTTATAAAATGAGGCTCTTTGGAACATTAGTTCAACTTCCAAGTTAATGGATATTTATAGACATGACTGACTCTCAAGAACCTCACCCCTCTCTCCAGGCCTGTGCATGTGTCCATGCTCCAACCAACAAACCCCAGCCCTTAATATTTCATGGTAAATAAAGAAACAGAAAAAACTTTATCATTTACTGTACTTCTGCATATGCTAACAGGAATTCTTGCCCAACTACCCTTAACCTTTTTGCTGATGATTTTAGTCCAATGGAGAAACTGATGGCTGTAAAATCAAACTACTTGGGTAGTTTTGCAGAGTAAGCATGCATTTCCACGCCATCTTGTATGTCTCTTTCCCCACAGAGAAATACATACTTAGTCATCTATTATTTGATTCATAGAGTACAGAAAGAAATTTTCATTCCCCAATTAAAATGGAATAATATTAATGAAATAATTCTGTGCAAAGCAGCTGAACTACAGTTAAAAACTAAATTTGATTTACATAACTAAGTTGTTCCAGTTTTCTAAGACTCTAAAGCAATTACTATCAACTTATTTTCTCCCATTAATGGATTCTCAAAACCCCAATAAAATAAAATAAATATAAAATAAAATCCTAGCTGTTACCATGGAAAGCTATTTAAAAAACCCAAAACCCAAATCCAAGTGATATGGAAGCATCCACATATTCTGCATTTTAAGTTGGTACCTTCAATTTGGTCAATAACTTCTGGAGACGAGTGTTCATTTCCTCATTTTTAGTTTGAAGTGTTTTGACTTGTTTACTCTGCTCCAATGTAAGCTGAGGCAGTATCACAGCTATCAGTGCTTTCTGACTATTCAGTTCACTCTTTAGCTTAAGAGACACTGTAGAGAGACACTCATACCTCTTCCCCATATTTGGGAATTTTTCAAGAAGCTCCTAAATGCAAATGAAACAAATTAATTTGTTCACAATAAGGAAAAATGTGATTAGCTATAAACAGAAACAAAATAAATCACCTGACTCCAGGACTAGCCCCAACAGTATGTACTGGTTTTACAATAGGAAAAGTTATTATGATTAAAACTTCAGTTTTGACTTGCCACAGGGATATGACAAAAACACTAATCCAGGTACAAAGCCAGATAAACTTCTTAGTTTTCCAGCAAGTAATTTCACAAGCTCAAATTGTCTTTGTGGTTTAGATTGCCTGGCCACATCGAGACTTGTAAATCAGGCATGAAACAAAATTATTGCTTGTTCACAAGAAGGCCAGCTGGCCTTCCCTCAGTATGGACTCCTAGGTTTATCTGCTTCTCCTTTCTTGAAGGAAAGGGCTCATGAAGTGGGTCCTAGCACTCTACCATGAAAAGGAGTGTGTGAACAAGCAGTGAGCAGTGTGAGCAGGCTCAGTAGTGCTACAGGCTTGAAGACCCAGTAAACTGCAACTCCAGTATCATGTCTAATTATGTCCATGTTTCACATTTTAAAATAAGTATAAAAACCTCCTGACATCCTCCCTCCCTCCATCACTGGTTCTTAGTTGAAAGAACCAAGATGCACCAGTTTTCTTAACTCTTCACCTCACAGTGAAAACACTGTAACATTGGGAAGAAGCAGACCAGATCCTGTCTATTACAGAAGTCAGAAGGGGAGAGTTTGCTCTTAAAAGGGATCAGCTGATGTTAACTTCCTTCATTATGATTTAACTTTATCAGTTGTGCTGGTATTTTGCTTTCCACTGGATTGTGGTTCGTAAAGAAAGTTCAATGTTGTTGTAGTAGGGTTTGAACTCTGCTCTTTGTTTGTAGTTTGAGGGTTGTAAGGGTTTGTTTTGTTAAGCTGTAGTTTATTTCTTCACTGTAATTTGGCATTTTGGTGTTTTGGGTTTACGGGGCTTTGTTATGGGTGGTAATTTACTTTTCCATTGGAATTTAATTTCTTGTTGTTTGGGTGCCAGATGTGACAATGCAGAGCAACAGCAGAGTCCCCAGGCAGTGCAAAGGAGAACCATTTATTGCAAAAAGCAGGCCTTTTGAAGCAGCTAGCTGGTGATCAGTTTACACAGTTTTAAGGCACAACAAGCCCAAGTCAACCAAGCAGCACACACCACAACGTGGACATGATGTGGACATGAGGCAGCCATGCAGCACATCTCTCATGTCTCCCCACCCCTGTTCCAGCTGAGTCACTCTCCCACAGTTCCCTGCTGCTTAGCCAGAGTAGCAGGCCTGAGCCATGATTTTGCAAGGGTAACAAGGCTCTTATTTTATAAGGCTTTACCTGTTTGTAACAATGCACATTCATAAATCCTGGGTTATTTTGGCTTTTGGTAGGTTACTAGCACTTCTCGTATCTGTGTGAAAATACACTCAGGATAGCTAACAAAAGGTCTGAGGAATTCCTACTTTGAGGGCAGAAGCACTTGAATGGAATTAGTTTATCTGACACCAATTTAGTATTTGATGGGGAATAATGGACAGGAGGATGTGGGGGGATTTTACAAAACCAAAGTGGCAAAGTGGTTCTGTCTGAGGTTCAACAAGGGGAACAACCAGGTCACAACACCCCCCATGCAGTGCTGCAAGCTGGGGGAACAGCATCTGGAAAGCTTCCCAGCAGGGAAAGCACCTGGGGGTGCTGGTCAACAGCTGGTAGAATGTGAGCCAGAGTATGCCCCAGCAGCCAGGAAGGCCAAGGGCTTCCTGGATTGTCTCAGGAATAGTGTGGCCAGCAGGACTAGGAAAGGGATCAGCACTAGTAAGGCCACACCTCAAATCTTGTGTTCAGTTCTGGGCCCCTCACTACAAGGACAGTGAGGTGCTGGGGAGTGTCCAGAGAAGGGCAACCGAGCTGGGGAAGTGTCTGGAGAACAATTCCTGTGAGGAGCAGGTGAGGGAGCTGGGGGTGTTTAACCTGGAGAAGAGGAGACTGCAGGAAGACCTTACTGCTCAACAACTGCCTGAAAGGAGGGTGGGGGGTCAGTCTCTTCTCTCCAGTAACATGTGAGAAGTTGCACTTTCATTAGAGGGAGAGGTTTAGACTGGTTATTAGGAAAAATTTCTCAATTGAAAAGGCTGTCAAGTACTGAACAGGCTGCCCAGAGAAGTGGTGGAAACACCATCCCTGGAGCTATTCCAAAGATGTGTACATCCAGCACTTAGGGACATGGTTCAGCAGTGATCATGGCAGTGCTGGTTTAAGGGCTGAAACCTATAATCTAAGAGGTCTTTTCCAACCTAAATGATTCTATGATGCTACATGACTAGTTATTTTCATTGGGGTGGCTGGACAGTATGAAAGCAAATGAGATGTTCTGTGAACATTAAACTTCTCCAATTGACATGACATGTGCAATCACTGAACACCAACAGCAAATCAACTGATCCCATGGTATGCAGCAAACCATTTTATACATAATGCACAAAAGGCTTATGCTCCATGACAAGTGTCATTAAGCTCCTATGTGCATCCTTAAAACAAGCAGAAAAATAAGCTTACTGTAATTTTCAAGGTTTTTTCTTTCAAGGTGTTGTCAGCCACCTGCTCTGCAATATCCACTGGATTTACCTGAACAGACATATTATTCAGGTTTCTCTGCTTCAGTTGTTCTAAAGCATCTTCCAGTTTTGCCTTCGTTTCAACGCACTAAAATAAAAGGACACATATTTAAGTACCATTCAAGATTATGAGTAACTCAGGTATGCAAATTGCAACACTCACCATCTCAGAATTTCTTTGCAATTCTGTCTTAAGCTGGTCCCGCTCAGACCTGACATCCTGAAGCAGTTTTTGTAGCTCATCTTTTTCTCTATTAGCTGATGAGATTTGTTCTTTAAGTTGTAAAGAGTGATCAGTTCTTTCAGCTAATAACTGGTTCTTCTCACATGATACACTGTTGAGTGTCTCAGTTAACTGTTGAATCTACAAAGAATGAACAGTGGAGAAAAACGCAAATCACAATTTGGTGGGTGTGGTCTTCATACATCCTATGAACCAGTCAACTCAGTTGTGTCAAATACAAAAATCACAATTTTTAATTACTAAAATTCACACTAGCAGAAAGAAAAGTTTAAAAATAATTTTAGGGTTCTAATAACACAAAAAAACTTAAAAGGAAGAGGAATAGCATGACAGCCAAAAAAGTCTACATCAGTCAACTTTGGTCTTCTGTAAAGCACGAGGAATCAATGAAAAAGGCAACCTATGTCCATATCATAAGAAAATTAAAATAAATAGAAAATGAGCATACAAAATGGACAAAAATCTTTATATTTCTTCTACTGAAGACTAATGTTTGCTAAACTGACACAATCCTCAGTTATATTCTTTGATCTACAAAAGAAGAATTTGACAGGTGAAAAGCTCAAAAGTACATATTATGAAAAGAATGAGTTGGCAAGAACTAAGTGCAAGACTTCCAAAAATTGTCTGGTATTCAGAAAGTGTGCAAAGCACCAAGGATTCAAAACCCAGTTAAGTTCATGCTGTCTACAAAGTGCCTTTCAAAAAGTTGGAATACACATTCAAGTACTGATTATCACATTAAACATGCACACATATGATAAAGTCACATTCATTCCAAAGACAGACCAACTCAACAGGTCACAAAGCTGAGACAAATTGAGGATGTTATTACTAAATATCAATAAAGAAATTTAGACAAAATCCTTCGCCCACGTTCATGCTTGTTTGCCAACCATAAAAATGATGCACTGAGAATTAAAAATTAAATAGTTGTGCAAATGTTTAGCACATCCAAAATAAAACATCAGAATGCAAAACAGTGACTGAACACCAAAACTCCTCACCTTGCTTGTTAGGCTGTCCTTCAAAATCTCTGACTGCCTCTGAACCTTTAACAAATGTTCTTCCCTTTCTTTACAAGTCTCTACCATTTGCTGTAACTCCTCTCTCTCCTTGTTAAGTGAAGTGATCCTCTCGAGCTGCTGACACACTTGCTCACTCATTGCCCTTTCAGCCTGTTCCTTTTCTGCCAGGAGGTTGCCATACTCAGCTGAGACACGAGTCAGGTTTTCAGTGACTTCAGTCAGCTGCAAAGAAGAAATCAAAACCAGCACTGGTATGTATAACCCCNGAGCCTGGAGATACAAATAGGTTCAGGAAGTAGCTTCAGGAAAAGCATATCTGACACTTTTGCCAGGTTGATTATGTACAACAGACAGCAACACTGCTATAAAAAACACACTCACAAATGTGTAATCAGCACATACAATTACAGGATGCATTGGCTTCAATGTCCCTTTCAATGCTTGGAAAAATGTCAATTTTACCTTTACTTTAAAAGAGTTGAACCATCCTTTTCAGATGAGCATTTTTTAGCTTCATCTACTTAATTATAGAACATTTCTGTGCACATCATTACCATCCTGTATCAAGATAATATTCTATTCATAATCATTCTCCTACTAGACAAGCATATGGATAGATTTATATAAACAATCTGGGTAGCCTGTATCTCAAACCATAATAAACTTCAAGTTCTTTGAGGTGTATTCAAGTACCATGACCCTTTTCTGCAGGGTTTTTTGCACTTATTTCACTGAAGTGGAAGTTTAAATAAGCAAACTTCCCATTACAGCTTTAGCATAATTACCAAAGTTCCTTCCCCAAATTCTTCTGTTTTCAAACATAAACTGTCCAGCTTCTCCTGCAATGAATGTTTCTCTTGTGTAAGGAGAATGATTTGTTCCTTCTGCACCTGAAGCTGATCGCTTTCTCTACAGGTATTACGTTCTGATTTCTCCTGAGCAAGCTGATCTCTCTCTGAGGTGATGATTTTCATTTCTTCAGTCATTTCTGAGATCTAGTAAAAAAAATGCAAAGGCATCAGTTTCATCAATTCAATATAAAATTAAATGCCAAAGTTTTGTTGATTCACTCTCCTACAGTATTTATAACAGCCTTTTGGAGTACATTGGGATCTGAGCTGCCATTGACAATCATGTGTTACACTTCTCATTGGAACTGTTACAAATAATGAAATTATTTATATTTTAAATATAAATCAGCCTCATTTCTACATTTAAGTAACCCTCATCTCTTCTTCCATTTCCCGTCCAATGCCACCACTCAAATCCACAACCATGGGGCACACAAGTTAAGCAAAGGTTTATTAGACTGTACATTGCACTTTGAAGTTCCAGGTGGTAAAGACTGGGATTAGGTAGTACTGTTTCCTTGCCCACTTGCTATACCAAGAACCTAGCAAGTTTTTAAGGACATGCAGGAGAGACAACAAGCAGATTAACTGGGCTTGTTTTAATTACTGTAGAAAGTTTTACCCGTATTTGGAGTTCTTTAATGGTTTTCCCTAGTGCCTCTTCAACACTCAGAATCTGAGATTCTTTTTCAGAAATACTTTTTTCCAACTTCTTGACAGTGTTCTGGGATTCCTTCAGAGAACTCTGTGTATTTCTCAGATCTTCATGTGCCATGATGTTCTTTAGAATAAAAGAGAAAAAATCCACAAAGAAAATACATGTATTTTGTAATATTAGAAAGCATTCCTCGATTAACAACCACCATACAAATTCCCACTCCTATATGCTCCTAAATATTTTAACATTGTTTATAAGTTCTTCTCCTAACATGTATGATCTGTTTCTAAAAAATACAAAATTCCTACCATTGAAACAGTGTCCTTTATATCCTCTCTGAGTTGCTCTGTCTCAGCTTGGAGAGACTCCCACTTTTGCTTCAGGTCATCTCTTTCCTGGGTTAGAGTTTTTATTTCTTCCTGACATTCTGTAAGTTGCTGCAAGACTACCTGGATCTCCAAATCTTTGGCCTCCAATCTCGTTTCACTTATCCTTTCTTCCTCTTTTAATTGCTCCATTTCATTTAACTTCTGCTGAGTCCAAGTAAGATTTTCTCTTAGCTCAAGAAGTTGTTTTTGCTCTGCTGCTTTTTCTTCCAGTTCTTTCATTTTGCTAGAGAGCTTTAGGTTGCAAAGGAAAAGGACAGACACTTTCATTGTAATGCAGAACTCCATTGCATGTACATGTTCTCACAGCTCTTTTACGAGCTTAGCAATGATGAAAGATGCCAGCTAGCAAGTTCATAATTTCTGTTTAAGTCACTGCTTATGCTCTTGCCCACAATAAATAAGCATTTGTTTATGGAACCTTCCTGTGATGGCTCCTTAGCAGCAAAAGTCTTAGTAAAACATACACATGAAACTGTAGCATAGCTTAGGAATTATGAAAACCATAGCTGGAATATGACAGTCAGAGTAGTGCCCAAAGCTTTGTCAAAAATATGTATAACTTCCTTTTCTTTTTAGTGTTTTTATATTTATTTTTCCATTCTAATGGCAAATTTATGTGGCAATTCTCTCTGGTTTGAACAAACTCCTGTTCTAAAAGGTCTCCAGTTCCCAAGGAGGAAACTTTGTTTCTATGACTTTATATAAAGTAGGTGAGAGCAGCATTGATAGAAAAACCTGGCATAATAAAGATATTACTTAAGAATGGGAAAAGAAGAATTAAAAGGTCAATTACAGAAGAATCTGGGGCAACATATATTTCCACATATTTTTTGCCTACAAAAAGAGACCATTGAGCTGACTAATCCTTCAATACACTCCTGGCACATAGTAAGTAATACCCACTCATGCCAGAGGAAGTCAGTGATATTGTAGCTTATACCTTTAAGAGTATTTCTCCAAAACCTTTTTTAGCACTATGAATGAATTCCTCAAGTCGCATATGTAGAAAGGAGCAAGCTGACACTGACCTCTAATTTTACTTCATCCAACATTGTTTTAGACTCTTGTGCTTCTTTAGATAGGCATTCTATTTGGAGCTTCATTTGTTCATTGGTTTCTGATGCAGCTATGTATTTTTGTTCTATTTCTTCATGGAGCTGTTTAAGTGCTACATATTCCTCATCAGACTTCACATATTTCAGTTGTGCATCTGTGAGATTGTCTTTTGATTTTTCAATTTCTTCAGACATATGTTTAAGTCTCATTTCATTATCAGCTATTTCAGAAAGCAGCTTTTCATTTTCCAGTTTTAGTAAGCGTAACTCCTCACATTTTTCAAGAATCTGCCAACAGAAAAACAGTATTAATATATAGTGGTTTCTAAATCAGTATTTGTCAGAACTACGTAATAAAAACAGGTACATGTGAAGATATAGGAAATAAAGTACAGGCAAACATACACTGGATTTTGCTCTGTTGGGAGGCAACTGTCTAGCAAAGCATCTTTAAAGGAGAAGGAAGACATGTCCTGAAATCTCTCTTCTACCTCTTTACATGTTCTTCAATACTTCTTATTTCCTATGTTTGAGCTAAGACTAGACTCCTAAACTGCATAGTTACATATAGCAATACTTTCTTCATGATACTGATGCCTTGGCCTGGCTACCTAGAATAGAAGCTAAATAGAGTTAGAGAATAAAGTAGGTATTTATTAAAGGCCTTCAAAGGATACACCTTGGGCAGTGCAAAAGCCTGGCAGAGACTACACCCAAGATGCACAACAGTCACAAGTTCTCAGAGGGTTGTAAGTTTGCTCTATTTGCATATCAGAAGTTAATTGTCCAATTATAGCTTCAGCTAATGAAGCCACATTCTCCTGGTTTGCTTCTCCCCACTACCCAATTTTTGTTTATACTTTCCAGAGCCTGAGGCAAATGGTGTGACCTTGGTTCCCAGGCCCAGAAGGATTGTTTAGTCTGACCAAAATGTGAAGAAAGGCAACTAGCACTTTATATAGAACTCAGAGTTATACACTAATGCAGTACAGAATCTGAAAAATATAAGAGCTAAAGACTTAAGGCATCAATACAGAGATTCAGTTGTTAACATCTAATTACATTTTGTTGATTAGTGGAAGTAGACCCTTGCAAGGTTCGGAACTTTTTGCAAAGCATTAATGAGTTTGTAGATTACTTGCCCTGAATAATTTTCACTGCACATACTTAGCAGCAAAAGGTTCTTGGAACAAAGAAAGCTAGAAAGTGTTCTCAAACAAACCCTTTAAAACATTTGCAACACACTTAGTCTACAAACCCCTTACCTGCCAGGAAATAAAAAAGCTTGCTAAAAAATTTTCCAGAATTTGCAAGGTAAATCTCTCACTTCTCAAGCAGAATTTCTACTAAGAGATCTTGACATTTTCTCTTTGCTCAGTTAGACAAAAAGTCAGTTTTAGAATCGTGTCCAGGATCAAGCACCATTATATCTATACATTCAGTTGTCACTGGTGACCATAGCAAATAAACATGCAAATGTTGGACTAGAAAATCATGATTAATTATAGTAATCTGTGACTAAACATATTAAACTAAAACTTATTCCTACATACAAATATTCAATATCTGAGAAGCAACAATTTAACAAACTTAACGGTAAAATCTCAGGTTGACTCACAACAACTTTTGGCTTTAAAACTTCATATCCAATAGACCTCCATTAGTACATTACCAGTGAAGTACAACACAAAACCAATAAAAAAGGTTAGGTTTTTTTACCTCTTTCTTTTGCATCTCAACAGTACTTGGTAGAGATTGAGATTCTGATAGCTCATTTACTTGTTTTTGTAGAAGTGCATTCTCTTTCAAAGCATTTTCTAGTTCTGCTTTTAAGTCAGCTGCCTTTTTTTCCAGTTCCACAAGAGAAAGCAAATCTAGAAAATTTAGTTTAGAGACGAGAAAGAGAGCAAGAGAAAAAAAGCGTGTTTTAAATTAGGCAGAAGATTCATAATGCATTCTGGATATCATATAATTATAATTCCAGAAGAGTATATTTTACTGTTGCCAAAAATTAAAAGACTAAGCTCCTGGTCTGAATTCGGTCAGCACTTGTTAGGTTGATATTCAGTTTATTTTAGATTCTCTCCAACAATCTTCATTAACTTGACTGTGCAAAATGGAAAATATTCTGTAAGCTGCAATGTTCCAGAATGTTCAAGAAAGTGCTCAAGTAGTTACTTCATGCCAGCAATACCAGATACCATTTGCTTTATACTGACAGAATCTCCATGTATTGAGAAAGACAAGAGACAAATCCTTGCCTATCTTCCCACCATTACAGGGAAAAGGGAGGGGAGAGGGAGCAGGGAAAAGGCACCACATGGAACAGTACCTTTTGGAACTTTACCCTCCATCAGTGAAGTTAGTCTTGTGTTTTCTTGAAATAAAGATTGGAGCTCTCTCTGCAAGTCAGCTTGCATTTTTCGGTAACTGGCTTTTCCCGCTTCTATTTGCCTCTGGTATAATTGAACATCCTTTTGCATTTGGTTGTGGTTATTTAAGAGTTCATTCTTCAGGAAAACAGTACAACATGCAAGTCACACACAGAATGAAAGTACATGTACATGACATTTAAATAATGCATCTGGTACATCTTCTGTTGTCACTCTGACCAGCTTTGATAAATATGGCAGAATAAGGCACAACGTAACAACTGCATTCCTATCAGAGTCCTCTAACAAAACATGCTGTAGAGGTCAGGGCCATAACTGTTGCTACTATTTTGTCTTTACTCTTTCAAAGCTCAAAGTAAGCTCCATCCCACTTCTGAGTCCACATCTCTTATTCTCCTTTGTTGTCTGGTAAAATTAGGTCTGAAGTCTTATGTCCTGATAACACCCTAAAGACTGCTTCTTTGCTCTGTCTCCTGGTAAACTTAAAACTAACCACTCACTCCTACGGAAAAAGCCTTTACTTTCTTTTAATCTCTTTCCTGAAGATCCATTTTCCACAAATTGCATAATAAAAGTATTACTTATAGCACTTGGAGAAAGCTAATGATGAGTGCTCCATCACACTGATGGCCACCTTCACTAGTCTGGAAGCAGACAGGCCCTTAACAGCATTTGGTACAGCTATAAATGCAGTTCAACAAGTACTTGCCATCTTCTCCTTCAACTCCAAATTTTCACTTCTGAGAAAAGCAGATTCCTTTTTGGCATCCAAAGCTATGGCTTCACTGTCTAAGAGGGATTTATTCAGCTGCTGAATTTCTTCAATTAGTTTATCAGAATCTCCCTGAAAAAGACAACACACAAAGAAGCAAAAAACTATAGAGCCATAATAAAGCAAATGTGTTCATTTTAATGTAGTTAAAATGTAAATGCAGACTAAGAAAACTCAGTAAGTTTACTGTAAGAGGAAGAGTAGTAGCAGGTTATTTGACAGATGGAATAAACAGCAGCATTTCTCATACCCTGACTTCCCCAGAGTACTGCTCTATGCTGTAAGATCAGCATTTTAAGCTTTTACATCTATGATGTAAAATCAGCATTTTAAGCTTTGTAAAACAAA
The DNA here is from genome assembly GCA_024734555.1 of Trochalopteron elliotii. NCBI lineage: Eukaryota > Metazoa > Chordata > Aves > Passeriformes > Leiothrichidae > Trochalopteron > Trochalopteron elliotii. The sequence goes on along the minus strand of JANPWX010000602.1, from coordinate 707,610 downwards.
ATTTCCCAAGATCTGTAGGGAAGCAGATGTTTATCATACCAAGGCTAAACCTAATTTAATCCAACTCAGAAAAAACAAAGTAATCTCTCAAGCCCAATAGAAGACTCCAGTTTACCACTGAAAAAGATGTCTCCTTTTTTTCCACTCCTGTTTTTTGTAGTTCCTCCACACGATTCTGTAACATTTTTATTTTGTTCTCTTTCTCTTTTAGCTGTTCCAGTTTGGAATTTATTTCTGCCTAAAAGTTGGAGAAAAAAAAAGGGGGAAAGAAGATTCCAGTGCTCAGTTTGGTTTTTCAGGTCAGAATTTATCAAAACCAACACAGAAAGCATTCATGGTTTTTAGACATATCCTCCTCACAGCTGGTAAGATTAACCCCAGCACACTGATGTCCAGCTTGTCCTCAGCAGATATGGTATTCCAAGCTAAACAAACCAAGCATATTTCATACAAATCTTACTACACGTAAATTCACGGAGAGGCTCACCTCAAGTTCCTCATTGTACACTTCAGCATTGGAAACTAGATTCTTTAAGCTGGTAATTTCATGCATTAGTTGAATCTGTGGAGCAAATTAAAGCAAAATTGCAGAGGATGTTAGAAAGCACCCACACCAGTAGTTTTAGTTGCCAACACCATGAAAACAAGCCAGGTCTATCTTGTGTTTTCTTTTTTATTAGTATATACTCACGTGTCTACTTAAACAGCTACAAAGCAAGATGCCACATACTCTTTCAAAATGGATACATGAGATGCAAAGCTTTGTTTTAGCTTCCCAGCAATTAGAAAGGATTCAAGTACAATTTAATCTGCAGTAGTTTGACAAGCAAGAGCAATGTGATCAAAGCAATTAATGCAGAAAATGTATGGATACAACACTTCAAACTCTAGTCATGCTAAGCAGGTTTTAATGACACCATGCAGATATTTATGATTTAATTTATTCACTAACAGGAATGAGAAGGTGCCAAAATGGAAGTAAAACAAGCCATGAACACATTCATTGCTCTTCTCTGAAAGAAGTCACAAGTAGAAGATCAGATAGGAGCTTTTTCAATTTCTTTTGGTCTTTTGTTAGAGGAGTTTTACAATAAGCACTCATCTACAAGTACTTATGTATAGCCACAAGCAAAGGTAGGAAATTTCAATCTGCAAATTTAAGATCAGTAAAAAAGCTTTAAAACAAGCACTCTCCTGTGATATTCCTATGTAGTTTACCCGTACAAAGTGATATATTTTGTCTAATGTATTTGGTGAAGTATGTGACCTTTCAGTATTGCTATAATTAATCTACTACATGGGTATCAATAAATGCTTACATTTTATGGACTGTCTTGAGATATATGAAGACAAATTATTCAAAAAGCAATTCTTGCAGTGGAAGGTACTTTAGACATTACATCTGTTATTAGATACAGTTTTCCCTGCAAAGTTTTTGGGTAACTTTGATTTGTTAAACATTAGCTAAGGAAAATAGCACATTCAGTCTAGCATACAAAGGGTCTTCTAAAAAGAATCTTAAATAAAGTCTAAAAGGTAATATTTTATGGAGCCATTTTCTTTATGATCCACAAATCATTGTAAGGAACAGAATGCAAATAAGCAGTGACATTGTTAAATTGTAACCTGAAATAAAAATGCAAAAGGATGTAACAAACTTCAACATTAGCCTCACGATCAGAAGATATTACACAGACTAATGTGCACAAGTAATGTCCAGCAAAGGTACCAGGAAAGAAATGGAATAATACCTCAAGTTACTGTTTTAGTTTGGGGTGGTTTTTTTGCCATAACTTATTTCAGAGTCTAGCCTTTAGGCAGGTAAAACCTAATACAAGTGGTAAGGATTTTAGACTACAGAATCAGAGCATAAACATTTGGACAAACAACGAACAACATCAACACACAGAGAGGTTAAGACAACTGAATGTCAGCATTTCCTATGTTTTAAGTTCTCCAGTAGATAACTTCACGTTTTTGTGACTTCCTGGCACAAAATCTGTTTTGATTTTACTATTTTAAAATAATTTCATGACTAAGTTAAATAATATTGTTAAAAGTTAATTAATGTTCATGTAGTCCATGGATTACCACAATGAGCTACCTTGGAATGTAAGGCATTTTCCACAAGAACTATGGGAAATATGGTTTAGCAACCATACTTTAACTTCAAAACAGTTCTAAAATGTATTCAAGCAGCAAAACAACTGCCTTACAGAAGTCTAGAGCAAACTTCAAATCACGCATTTATAAAAATAACATATAGATACATAGTCACATAAATACATGTTTAACCAGGCTTCATTATGAAACTCTCCAAAAATTTGTCTGAATTCTACACTCCAAGTAAATCCAGTTTAAACCCTGGGTTCATTCATTCTGTTGCTGAATGTAGCTTATAACACCATCTGTTTGTGAATCAACATTCAAGGCTAGGTACACTGAAAAAACTCTGGAAAGCATTTGAGCATAGAGAATTCACTCTATTTCAATGCACCTTACCTCATGATCTTTTTGTGTTTGCTTTTCCAGTGCTTCAAATTCATCTATTTCTGTTTTTTCCTTCAGCCTCTCTTTCATTTCATTTATTTCTGATTTCAACTGCTCATTTTCCAGCACTAGGTCATTGAAGTTAGCTTGCAGGACGTTGACCTCGTTTACAGCGATATCCTAAAGAAACAGCACAAGAAACTTCAGAATGTGTTGCTGCAATGTCAGCCTGATTTCTAGAAAATTCAGGACAGAGCTACCTTTTCTAGTGCTAACGCTTCACAGAGTTGCACAGATTCTTCAAAGTCTTTCTGGGTCTAGAAAAAGAAAGACTCAGTTAGCAGATCTACAAGATCAAGCAAGTTGAGTATTATATTCCTTGTTGCTTCTCTTTTCACAGCTAGTCATGTTTAAAGACCAAAGTTGACTGGATCATTTGCTACAAACTCACAGAAGCAGAGAACCATATCACACAGCTTCATAGGGATGTCCAAGAGACTTTCTAACCAGTTTCAATAATTCTGCAGACACTGAATACTGGTGTTCTATAGTAGAATAAGGCTGATCTTTCTGAGAAGCATCTTGTACATGTGCACAGTATCAGAAAGTGAAAACGGATTATGAAGTTACCCAGTTCATGTTAGGACCAGCAATCCATTCTGCTTCTGAAAATTGATCAGGAACCACCAGGCAAGGGCTTTCATACTCAGAATTCTCTAAGGTAGCTGAAAAGAAAGGTGTATTAACAAAAGCATCAGCAGATTTTCAACTGAGCATCAAGAATTTTCTCATAATTTTACCACATTGGAAACAATCACTCAGTGGCAAAAACACAGCACACTGAGTAAGACTTCTAACTCCCATGATTTTGTATTATGAAAGGGAACACCACTGAAGTCCAGTACCTAGACTTATGTTGACCATCTTATCACAAGTTAGTGTCAAAACCAAATCCAGACTATATACTTAACTACAGACTAGGAAAAGTCTGAGTGTCAAGGAAAGAACCACTCAACAGTAACCTGCGAGATTTAAGAAAAAAAAGCACCCTAGCCTCATACAGAAAAAAAAAAAAGCCCAGAACAATCCACTTATAAGCAAATACATTTGACAGGAGAGATAAAAGGATGTAAGATGTAATTCAGCAACAGTAAATTGTTGCTAAATTGTCCTCTTGTCTTCATTTCAACTGTCTTAGAAATTTTCTTTTTCAATTTTCAGTTCACTCCTCTTAGGAATCCTTGAATTTCTCTGTCTCAATCTGATCTTTGAGTAATAACTTCCTATTCTTGTTGAGGATTTGGGGATTTTACACACACACCCCTCTCCATTTTTGGGGAGAGAACATGGGTTGAAATGGATAGTCTGTGTAAAAGAACACTTTCCCAAAAAACTAGGGGATGTGGGTAGGCTGCATGGCAAGTGTTCAGAGACCCTGCCATTTACCTCACAGCTCTCTTCTTTGGTTTTAAGAAATTAAAAGCTCAGTATCCAGGGAAGTTGGGATGGTAGAAGCACTTTTCATTGAAAAGCACGTACAAGAACACTTGTAGTCTTGTTAATTTGTGCTATCATCAAAGGATCAACTTATTCCCTTTGGGAAATGTAATGCAATGCTTGCAAAGTTATTTTTCAGGAATTTCAGAGAAAATGAAACAGACCATAGAATGGCCTGGGCTGGAAACGACCTCAAAGACCATCTAGTTACTTACAATCCTCCACATCTGGTACTGCTGGCAGTGACAACTTCATTTTTTTTGTTTCAGTCGGCATTGCATTTTCAAAGTCTTCAAAAAAGCTCACGTTTGCCTGATTTATTTTACCAGGAGCCCAAGTAACTCTTCTTCTTCTCTTTGCCTTTAAAAAAGTATTTACAGAAAAAGTGATAAAACCAAACCACTAGGTAGAGAGTAAATGTTGCCTCAGGCTAGTTCTGTATCAGTACCTGTATCAGCAGTTAACCAGACAGTATTTTGCAGTTTCCTCAAAATTAGTTGGAAAGCAAAATGTCCCTGCAGTCTGCTCACCACAAGGCAACACTGAATTAAGAGTCAGAAGTTAATTTAAAAGATAGCCCTTTAAAAATATGAAAAAAGCGGAAATTGCCCATCATACTTACTCTTCATTATCAATATAAACATTATTAATATAAATGTTTAAATATCAATATAAAATTTAATGTTACCTTTTGCAAAGTATTTCAGAGTTATCAGGTAAGATCTGGAACAGGTGCTTACTTTAACATTCTGTTTAGAGGCAAAGGAAGCAGAAGTCACCAGCATCTCAGTTAAGTTTCGTATTCTGTCCTCCTGTACTTTTTGAAGGGAATTTTTTTCTTCCAAAAGCTGGGCCAGTTGGTCCTTTTCCATTGCATGAATCTGAGTTTTTGAAGACACCTTCCATAAAGAGAATATCAATCAAACTGACATTTTAAGAGCAGGAATCACTCCTACAGAATATACACAATTACTGATACTTAAAAACAACAACACACATATACTCTCAAGTCTGGAAGAGAAATCTTTAATCCTTAATAATGAAACTTACCATTTTGTCTACAATTTGACTCCAGACTTAGTATTCAAAAGTGGTCAAAATTCCCAAAAACAACAGAACCTCAGATTTTTCTAGGTACATAAAAAAGCATTCTTTCAAATATAAATCACTACCTGCTATCACAGAAGATAGGAAACATACTCCCAAGTTCAGGTTGCAAATTCATTATCATTAAAAATAAGAAATAACTTTTCTAAAAATTCTTCTCTAAGGATATTTATGATTTGAAATAAAAAATGTGCATTTTTTGATTTAATGTGAGTTTCAGAGAAGTAAAGACATCAGAGACTACATTGTTTGGTGAGAAGCTACTATTGTTCATTTTCTAAATGCAAGTTCCACCTATACATGACCTAAGTTTTGCCAGTGATATTCATGAAGTTGCAACTTCCTGCAATTCAAACTGAAGCTAGACATCAGTAAGGTAGGAAATAAGAAGCTGGGATCTTTAACAGACGTTCAATCACTTCTTAGATTAATATGAAGTGTTTCTTTTGATCAGTTAAAGTGTGTTACAAGGCATCACAAATTTCTATTTCTTAATTATGTTAACCTACTGATTAGGCGTAACCAATGAACAATTCTGTCAGTTGATCTCATTCAGCCTTAGCTTGCACACAGAGATGTTGACTATCATTTGTTGTTCTAGACTATTCATCACCTATTCAATTTCTATTCTCTCAATAAAAATGGCAGATACCACTTTAAAGAGTTCACCTACCCCTCCAAATTTAACTGCTTTTGGTTTAAAACAGGTGGTCTCCAAATAGCTATCAGTACTAAGGATTGATTTATTTGAGTTTATTACATACTTCCTCCAGCTGCTTCTTCAAATCCAGAATTTCTTTGCGGTATCTCTTCAGGAGGGCATCATCATCAAGTACTTCATTGACTTTTGGTGTATTCTTCATTCCTTTGGCTGTATTGGCAAACTGGAAGAACAGTCTTTCATGGGCAATAGTTGAAGAAAAAATATCTAAAAAGACTTATTTTGTCCCAACAGAATTAAAGGGAGAGCTTATTACATAAAGAGCAGCATATAATAGAATACAAATATTTGAATTAGCTTATTTTTAATGTATTCTAAGCTTTGAAAAGGTTAAGTTTTTCTTGCTTGATATTAATACCTAAGACGTGAAGCATAACATTTAAGTAAGAGTATCCCAAGCTATTTTTTATTTAATAGAAAGCTTGAAAGATTGTCAAAAAGGGAGACAATCCTACCTAGAGAATATATACTGTTCATTAACAGTTCAATTCCTGTAGTGCCTAACATTTTGTGCTAGCAAAGACTTCTCTGTGTTTGGAAAAGGCAAATTTGATAAGAGTGGTTAATCTCCTGCCTGCAAAGTGAGAGAAGTAGCTTTGTTCCAACTTCCAAAAAGCTCTAGATAGATAACCTAGCACAAGATGACTGGGAAAAGATGCTGTGTACAAAAAAATATTTCAAGTTCTGAGCTTACAGAGGCCCTTCAGAAGATCCAAGATATTAAAGATCCAGCAGATTACATTTTCCACCCCCAAACCTGTCCACAATAACTAGTGCTGGAGAAGAGGCAAGAAGCTTTACCTGAAGAGTGCTGAGTGTCTCATCAAAAGACACAGGAGTAATTGTACAAATAATAACCGTTTTAGCATTTCCTCCAAGGGAGTTCTGCAGAATTCGAGTCAGCTTGCTGTCTCTGTAATTTATGAAACTAGGGAAAAAGAGGCAACAACAGAAAGAACTTCAGATTTCTGCATAAACATGATAAATATATTTTCTAGAGGTAATAGGTTATTTGCAACAGTTACCTAGATAATATTATAAATAAAGGATTTTAATTTCTTAGTTTAGCAGTGCCTTATCTTACAACAGGAACAGTAACAGGTGCTTACCCAGAAGGGTCATCACAAAGCTTTTTGATAACTTGACCCAGAATGAACAAACTCCGATTTATATTGCAGCCTTCTTTCAGTCGAACACCTAGGTACCACATATTTTATTATTTTAAATTTAAAACAATATTAAGATACATTTTCAACCTGTCAAGCTTTTGTGCTATGTTATGCTCAAAGGGACTGATGTTTTAAGAGTTAAACTTTAAGTGCCACAGTGCACTATTGATCCATCAGCAGGCAGTACCCAATCCTTTATGATAGCCAAAATGCATTGAAATAAAACAGTAATCAAAAATAAACATTTAGAACCTTTACATAGTAAGCACCTGGGGGCCATAAGAACTACAGTTTTGCTTCCTCTTTAAATTTTGCAAATGTCCACATTTACACATATAACAAACCAGTGTTAGATACAAGTTCTAGGTTAGTCATTCTTTGTAAGAGAGACTATTTTATTTGTCTCCTTCTCAGATCACTGTTTTCTGATCAAGGCACTTGTGTGCAGCTTCATGCTGTCACTGTTAACAGACGAGCTTCCTCTGAACAAAAGAGTGAGCCATCTATTCCCTCTTCACATTTACACACAAGTCCCTAAAAAGCTTCTTGTGATTTTGTTATTACAGGTGCATCTTCACTGAGTCATCTCCATTCTATTAGTTCAGGGCAGGACTGTTGCTGGGCCTGCAATTCTAGAAAAGGCATATTACTACTTAATTGTTTGCACTTTAGAGCATTTACGGTATTTTCCTGAGTAGATCCTTCCTACCAAGAGGAAAAGGCCTTATTTATAAACAGTAAATAGCACAACAGCACATGGCTCAAATAATTTCCTATCACAGATTTTCATAAGGGCTAATTAACAGAAATTGTTGTCAGTGGAGCCTCATTTAACACTCACCTTCAGATCCTGTTTGACTGGCTCTTTCACTGCCTGCCAGATCTACCAAGTTCTGCAAATTCATTAAATATTTCACAGGTTAGTTCTGAGGAAATGTACTTTAAGTCCTTGTAATTCTAAATCTCTGCTAAGAATTTCATAAAGTTAAGCTTCAAAAAACAAAAAAGCAAGGGGTCTGTCATTACTGGAATTAATGCACACCTACTACACACAACCAATACTTTCAAAGGTACATAAGGGCACGGAGTAAGTTTTTATGAACTCTATTATTCCACCCCACTTTGAATTAATGTTTCAAACTCACAGTGCAACAACCTCTGCCCTTGGTCACAAAAAGATAAATACAGTGTTTCAATACAGAAGTGTTAACTAATTCCAGCTGTAGAAATCTTTCATGGGAAAGAGTCTAGGTGAGATTATCTAGTAAGTAAGCTGGCTGTATGTCTCTCCTTGCCTGTCATTGTGGAGATAAGGAAAAGAAATGAACTACTAGAGGAAAAGTCTCACTGTGAACCTGGTTCAAAGCCAACTAGAACAATATGGGATCCCATAATGATTTGCCCGAGCAGGTAGCCCTCACTTTAGTTGATTTTTGCTTCAGAGGAGTAAAATCCTGTACTAACTCTGCCAGGCAGCAACAGACCAAGAGGGCCAAAATCCCTCTCCCCTCACTGCTGTTACTTGCAGTTACTGTAAAGTCAGTTGGAACCAAGATGGGGCAGAGGGGGGGTGGTGCAGGAGTGGATACTGTAAGTTATGGTAAACACAAAAAGTAGGCATTAGTTTGTTGAGATACTGCATGAGCAGTGTTTACATGCAGACCCCAGAGCTTTTTCACATGAAGCCAGAACAGAAAGCTCTTTCCACGATGCATGTGATTAACTTAATGCTATTGCCAATTCTGAGTAAGAGTGCTCATCAGATTTTAGTAGGCTCAAATGGTTTCACATTGGTTCCATTCCTGCAGTTGTTTCAAATCATTTTCTGAGAATCAAGAAAAGGCTGTAGAAAAGGCTTCTGAAACCTTAACATTTCCCAAAGATGTCCAGTGGTATTCCCCTGAGTTTATGGTATTTCATATACCAGTAATCCACCAAAGAGATATTAAGTGGGGTTACTTCTGAAAAAAATTCATCTTTTGGCAATTGCAGATGTAGGCCATACATTCTTTTAACAACAACTAAATTTGAGGATAAGGGAAGTCTTAAGGTTGCCCATTTTACAAGTTATTTCACTGGACTTGTCAGCAGTCAGAAACAATTGTAGGGAATATATATTTAACAAAATACAAGAGCACTCTGACATAGTCCCTTACAAGGTCCCAACACTCCCCAATCCAGCACGAACAATTCTCATGTAGAATTCCCTCTGGTGGGAACATCTCTAGATAACGCCACAGGAGTCTCCCTCTATACTAAAGAAACATCTGTCAGAGTTAACAACAAAGAATTCTTGTAAGGCATTACGAAGTACCATTAGTCCCTCAAACAAGCAGTAACAGTAAATTCTCTAGTTAATCTGTAGTCCAAGAAGGTATCAAATAGACATTTACCAAGTGGGAAACCATGACTGCTCCATCACAGTTTGCATTTGCAGGGTCACTTCGTTCTCTGCTTTCAATGATCTAGAAATGCAATGAAGTGCAATGAAGTTTTTGTTACTTTGAAAACAGTAAAACCACTCCCAGTAGTGACACAGTTTTTACCATTCTGAAGATAGTGTGAGAACGGCTGCTGTGTTCATTCATTTTTGTTTCTCCATAATGGCGATTTCCTGTCAAACAACATTATTAGAATACTTCCACTTATAATCTGATAAACTGGAGATAAACAGACTAAAAGCACAATTTTAAAACTTTCTGAAAAACTTCAGTTTATGAATATAAACCCAAAGGGATACCCCATGGTTCTAAATATACCTGATTAACCAACACTTTTTTAAGCTATCAGCTGACATTGTCTAAATACTTACTTTCTCCTTTTCTGATCCATTCCATAACTTGCTCTGGAGCAACCACAACTTCTTCAATCAGATCTTCTACATATGTATTCCTCTACAGAATAAATACCATAATAAATTTTACTGAACTCCAAGACACACTTCAATACATAAAGTTAACACTACCACCAATTATTATGGTATTTATTCAACAGCTGAATGTCTTTTTACTCCAAACACAAGGGATGGGTAGTTTAGACTTTGACCAAATTTGTGGCCTAAGGGCACAAGAATCAAACAACAGATTTAGAAAGTTTCCTAAAAACAGAACCACTGAGTGAACCATCCTTCTCGACATTTTCTCAGGGAATTTAGGAGCATATTTCACAGTAACTCTTATAAGGACATAGTCATACAACTGGTAAATTTCCCTTCTTCCTGTGTTCCAAACCCATGATCATTTAAGGCAACCAAAGGAAAAAAAACACCCCAAAACTCAAACCAACGATTTTTATTATTTTCTACAAAATTTAACATAAAGAAACTGAAGATGGTGTCAATAAAGATTTCTTTTTCTATAGTGATTATCTTACTGAATAGTTCTAGTCTCATGGTTTTTCTATGATCACAGCAGAAAAGTGTATCTACCTGGCAGATGATATGAAGATGATATTAAAGTAACTGTATATCTGTCAGAAACTTGTAACACATGGAGCTTAACATAATTTTTTGTGAAAGTGTCATTAGCTAAACAATTCTTGAGTCTTTACTGTCAAAGTTAAATAAAATATACCATCCTGGAAAACACTCATCCTTAAACTGAGGATTAAGTCGACTTTTATAAAGATTTATAAAGATGAACTAGAAATAGCAAGCCCAAAGTCACTGTTCTTTTTCTACTACATCAAGTGTCCTGATAATGCTGAAGATACAATTACGTAGCTTGTCCCAGAAAAGTTTTCCACTGGATGCTTCTGAAGACCTTCTTTTGTTCCAAGCAGATACAAACTTATCTATAACATCCACTTACATTAACATCCTCACGAATTCCCAGAGGCTTTTTTTTCCTATTGTCACACAGCAAATCAGTAATTGTTTCATTGTAGATTTCCATGTAAGAAACCCTTAGCAGGAATTCTCTGTCTGGAATCTAATGTTGAAAGAAAACAAACAAAGAGAAAACAGACTAACTGATGGACATCTTTTAATGCAAGTATTCTTAAATTGGAGACAAAGGTTTGGATATTGTTCCACAGATTTCCTTCCCTTCATCCTTTCTGTACATTAGCATCTACCAATACAGAATAATTTTTTTCTATCCCACCTCTTTCCAGCTGCAATAATGGTATACTACTTATAAGAGGTAATAAAATGAAGATAACTGCCCTACAGAAGCATGACAATACTTCTCCTACTTAAATGCCATTTCCATAACCAATTTCCTCCTGCTTAGGTTCTTTCCTCTCTGTATACCTTGTCTTCTCTCTCTTTGCTTGCTTGGATTTACTTTGCTGCTGCTTCTTCCCCTGCCTCCTTGGTAGAGAACATTGGGGTGAGGAAAGGCTGAACAATGGACTCAAGGAAAATCTTCTTGCCTTTAGTTACTCCTATAAACCCTCTAACAGTACTCTTCACCTCCTTAAAGGAGCAGTGACCATCTCACTTCACTGGTAACAGTTACCTGAAACCCTCAAGGCAGAAGCAACATATCATGTTTTGGAAATCACTGTTTTAATGTACACTTTCTCCTTACTTTTATTAATATTGAGCAATTAACAATTCTTTTGTAAGCCTGAAATAAGTAAATAGTGCCATATTCTTCCCAGTAAAAAAAAAAAAAGCCTACAATAGCAGAATAAACACAAACCTTCACATTATCTTATACACCACATTATCAAGTGAGTACCTGGTTTTATTTGTAATCAGTTTAACATAGTTGGAAGGTTAAGAAACAACCTCAGTTTTGTTCTGATTTGATTTCAACTAAGAGAGCCCCATTAGCTTTTTGTTTGAAACACTCATCTTTACTAGGCTAGCAAAGTAACTGCAACATACAGTCCCAATATAAATTAATTTCCTTCAAAACCTCCTTGATACTAAAATTAACTTTTATGTAACTGTCGCAAATATTATTAGTCCTTTCAGTCACTTGAGTCTAATAGAATTGCTCACCTCACAAATAATTTTGAACACATGTTGAATTGCCTTAGGGATAATGCCCACGGAATCTTCATTCCCCATCATTGTGTAAGTCTTCCCTGAAGCAGTCTGTCCATAAGCAAAAATTGTGCCTAGAAAGATGGTCAAGTTTTATCAGTTATCTCTGAAATACATTACAAAAAGGATTTAAACAGAATTTTAAAACTTACCATTATAGCCTTGCACAGCTGACTGTATAATTGGAACAGCTACGCCATCATACAACTGCTGAGTGTTGTCACTTGAGTGAAAGACACGATCTTAAAACAACAAAAAAAATAAAACATGTGAATCCACTCTATTGCAAGTCAAAACAAGCTGTCATTCAGTATTGCTGACTTCAAATCCAGTAAATTTGGATAATAATTTGTAGGTTAATTCAAATATAAATATCATTGTAACACCATTAATGCAAGCTTTTACAATTTTGTTTCAAAATAAATATTAAACAGAAAATCAAGAAAGACATAATACACAGATGACAGACAAGTAAAAAAAACCCCTAAGAATGATGAACACAGTTAAACGGGTATCCCATTTAATCCTAAAAAGTTTTGGCTAATTTATTTACAAGGATGGTAAGCCTAACAAGACAGGTTAATTGTTAAACTCCTAGCCTGGTGCATGCTTTTACTGAATCTGTATTTTGGGAAAAATGTTTGTAGTGGCTACGTTGACATTAACAAGTAGAGCTGATCAGTAGGAAAAGACTCAAAGGGAGCCAATTAGTTATGAGGCTCCAACAGTCACACTAGTCACTTTTGGGATTGTGTTCTCCCATACCTTTCTCTCTAAATGCTCTGGATTAGCCCTTGTTTAGTCCAATTGTAACTGGATTTCAGATCAAAAAAATGCATTCCAGAGCTAATACGGCATGAACCAGAACTGAGAAAGCAACGTCCGTCAGGAAGCTGATCTCAAAAGCACATCCCCAGTACTGCCGACACCCGAAATCCTGCGTGCCCCAATGACACTCCTTCGGAATTACGAAGCTGGGAAGGTTGGGGGACATTTCAAGAAGCTCAGGGCATTCACTAGCCAGCACGCTCAAGTAGAGTAGCAAAGCTCCGCGTAAGCATCTAAAAGTAAAGCAATTGCTTTCGCATTCTTACCGTAACTAAATATTTTGGTACCATTCACGTCGGAAACAGTATTATTCTCACTTCTCCAGTGCAGGGACACTTTATCTCCTGAGGCATTTTCTCTGTAAGAAGAGACACTCTGTTACCTTTATTGAGCGAAGACTCTGCTCCCAAAACGCGGGCCCCTTACCGCGACCCCCTTTCCCCGGCTCTCGCCAGCTCCTCGCTCCGGATCGCCCCGTCCGCCTCCCTGCCCCAGCTGCGGGGGCACGGCGGCACCCAGGGGTGCGGAGGGAGCTTCCCCCTGCCGCTAGCCCGGCGGCTCACCTGGCGATGAGCGGCCGCACACGCACGCACACCGTGACGGCGCCCTCATCAGCCATACCCGCCCGGGTCAGGAGGAGCGGACAGGGACAAGCGACGGGACCAGGGGGACCGGGAGCGCCGGGAACACGGAGAGCCCGCCCCAACCGCCGCCGCAGTTTGAACTGCGCCCGCAGCCGCTCCCTATTGGCCCGCGAGGGACGCACGCCGTGCGTGGAGCGCACCACTCGCACAAGCTGGCGGGGAGGCGTGGGGGGGCGGGCGAGGGAAGCACGGTCAGGAACAGACGGCTGAGCAGCCCCTGAGCTTTCCCGCGACACCTTCGTCCCCCCGCCTGCCGGCAGCGCCCAGATGGCAGCGGCCCGGGAATCAGACGCTGACCTCACGTCCGCATCTGCCGGTGTTTTAAACACCCCCAGGGATGGTGACTCCACCACGCCCCTGGGCAGCCGTGCCAAGGCTGATAACCCTTTCCATTGAGGGCTTTTTCCTAATACGCCGTGTGAACCTCCTCTAGCGCAACCTGAGGCGGTTTCCTCTCGTCATGTCGCTTGTAACTGGGGAGAAGAGGCCAAACCCCACCTGGCTACACCCTCCTGTCAGGGAATTGTACAGGGATAAGGTCTCCTCTGAGCCTCCTTTCCTCCAGGCTAAACACCCCCAGCTCCGTCAGCCGCTACTCACAGGACTTTTGCTCCAGATCCTTTCCCAGCTCTGTTGCCTTTCTCTGGATGCGCTGGAGCATCTCCATGTCTCTTGCAGTGAGGGGCCCAAAAGTGAGCACGGGATTGGAGGTGCAGCCCCCGAGTGCCAATGATGAGAGTATCGCTGCCGTGCACTCAGCACGTAGCTCAATGAGCTGCCTACTGAATCTGAATAGTACGCTTTTACACATAAAAGTGACACTGTCATGGGATTTTAAAAAAAATTTATTTAAGTAAAATGTATCTATTGAAGTGAGGGCTAGAAAGACAGTGTGAACATCTGGTGGGTGGTAGCTCAGTTCAAAGCAGTATCAGTTTAGGAAGCAGACTGCGTTTGCTTAGTCAAACAAAGAGAAAAAGCCTTCATGCCAGTGAGGATAGGTTTGAAGGGTGGGGAAGGAGAGGAAGATAGCTGCAAAGAAAAGCCTAGAGTAATAGAAAAAAAAGGCATGCTCCAAATGCATTTCTTTTGAGATCAGCAAATAAATGACTACATTATAAAAATGCTGTTTATGTTCAAACTTTTAAAACAATCTGTTTTCTTCCATATTTTAATCATCCTCCTCTTCCTCATCTTCCTCTTCCTCAGCTTCGGCTAAGGCTTCTTCCTGGGCAATCTTGAAAGCCATTTCCTCTTCCACTGTGGGGTCTACTGTCTCAGTGATTTCTGGCCCGCTGGGGAATTCTGCTTCTGCTGGTGGGGGCAGCTCAGGAGTGTAGCTTTCTGGACTGTATTTGTGACCCCAGCCAAAGTAGATGTTCTCAAATTTCCTGAGGAAGAGAAGTCAAAGATCACACATTCATCCCCTGACAAAATACTAGCAGAGACACTCTCAGGCATCCGCACTCTGCTATGCAAGAAGTCACTGTGGTGCAGATATCCTATAGCAGAAGAATTTTAAACATGGCACTTCTTTTTAACTGCTCTAGTAGTTACTAATACATCTTCTGTTTAAAATGATGAAGTGTCACTGCACTGCACTACACTACAGTGTGGTGGAATGACTGTGTAGTGGAAATATACATGGAGGTAACAACCATGTGTAGTGGAAACAAACAAACATTAGAACCGGAATATAGCTGGTTTTGTAAAAAGTCCCACAGACACAAGCATATGTGTCTTAAATCAGGGACTGTGCTCAAATACTAACATGGTGTTTATATCCATTAACTTTATGCCAGCCTTTCCACTGATTATTTGTTTTCAGTCTTAAATACATATTTACTGTTGCTGTGCACATTTAAGTGGCCTTCTCCATCATTCTCTGGAATAGTTAGAATTCACTCAATGAATTAATAATAAAGTAACTCTGCCTGCATTAGAGAGGCACCTGTGTGTAGCACTAGAGTCAGTGTTGTAACCGTGTCAGGTGGACTCTCACCCGCCAGATGCAAAGGCATAAGCTCCAGGCCATCGGTTAGACTTCAGGATTGCAACAGAATATTCTGGGATCAGGTTTGTAGAAGCCTGAGTTGTCCAAGCAGGGATGTCTTTCATGCCTGGAGACAGCCAAACACACACTGTCTATGAATAAATGGACTTCACGAGCCTCTACAAAATATTTAAGCATGAGCTACAAGACTTGCACAGAATTCAAGCAAGGTTTATATTAAGTTGCATGACAGAAAGAGTCAGAAGTCAGAAACAGAGTGTAGGCACTGATTTCAAACAGTATAGACAAAGTACATTGCTCCAACAAGTCAGAGTTCTATAACTTCAAATATTTACTGCTAAACAACAACATTCCTAGTGACTCTCTATCAAAAATGTCATATTCCATGAAGAATACCTTCATCTTCAGAGATGAGAGTAAGAAGGGGTGGTCCTCTTTCTTCCTGTTGCTCTTCCCCCTCCTCCTCTTCCTCCTCCTCATCATCTTCTTCTTCATTTTCCTCTGATTTTTGAACAGGATTAATCCAAACACAGCGACCCTATAATTGATGTGGAAAAGTAATAAATACATGTAATCATTGAAAGAATGCAAGTTAAAACTAGTTAAAACAACTGGCTCAGACACACACACAGTTAAGGGATGGGGAGAAGAAAAATACCTATTCCATAACTGGTATATTGTTAACAGAATATTGTATCCTCATGGCAGAACGTTCCCCCCATTCCTCCCCTCATTCATTCCTGCTTACTGTTTGAGAATAACCTTATACCTCTGTCATCAGCTTTTTGTCATTTTGTATTCTTCAGTTCCTGGCCAGTTTGGGTTTTATATCCTTGCTAGATTACCACTTACTGCAAACTATGGACTTAACCCTTCTTTTTAAAATCTGCCTTGTTATTTGGCTACCAATCAGAGAAATGTAAGAGAATCTCAAGATTCTAATGCATATAAATTTTATTTTTTACAACTACTGGTTTGCTGGTAGTAAGTTTAAGCCTTATTTCCTATCATTTGCTGTTATTTTACACTAGCATTCTTGAATTGGTAGACTGGCCATCAAATCATCCAGCAACGAAAACCAAATTAGTAATACCTCTTTCTAGCACTAGTCTGATAGAACATGTTTTTAAGTTTTTTCGTTTGAATGTTTCACAGCAGAAAGTATAAAACAAAAAATTAACCAGAAAAAAACACCAAGTAAGCTCCATTTAGCATACAACCATAAGCTATCTGCTTTTCAACATCCTACCCAAGAAAAGAGAATTTTAAACATTTTTGTCAAATAAAGATCTCAAAGCAGAAAGCCTAATACAGAAGATTGCAAGAAATGATTGTTATCCATCAGGGCGTAGCTCCATATTGTTATTTATAGACAGGTTTCAATCTCAAGAACACATCACTGGAAAAATTACTAAACCTAGAGGGTTCCTAAATATGTACACACACACACACACACACACACACACATATATATACATACATACATATATACAGATAGATGGTATATGTAAATACATGCAAGATATTTACATATTATATACCATATAAAATACATGTTTTATGTATGATATATTTTGGTATTATATACAATACAAAATGTATTTTCTATATAAACATCTTTCAATCCAACAACATTTCTGTGAGTATTTTGCATGTGCAGGTGAGGAGTGCCATTCCCATTCTGTAACCCTACAAGCACTCCGTGTGAATGGTATCCACGGTCCATGTGAGCCGTGCTGGCACACACCTGCTTTAGAATGCCCTTGACATGGTGTGCCCACGTGGCGAGGGACTCCACCATTTCAGCCACAGGAGGAGGCTCAAACTCAGGGTTTTCTTCATATGTATCTGCTCCTTCTTCTTCTTCTTCTTCCTCATCTCCAAACTGGTAAAATCCAGTGGGAGAGACGTGGGTTCCTGCTGAGATTCGCGCTATCTGTGCGCGCAGGTAATTGGCCTCATTCCCAGGAAAAGGAGGGAAGCTCACAACAGGAGCATCCAGCCAACCAGTGAAGAACTTCTTGATTTTCCTGGCACAGACAATCTGGGCTGGTGTCACTGGAGGCAACTTCACCCAGGGTTTGCCCGGCTCATTACAGACAAAGTAGACATATTTATTAGTCCCAGTGCCATTTGGTTCTTTTGGGATTGGAGGTGGGGGTTTATAGGCGGACTTTGGTGGTCCAGCTTCTTTTTCTTCATCTTGTTCTCCAGCCTCACCTGTCTCTTTCTCTCCTTCCGCAGTACTTCCCTCTCCTTCCTCGCCTGTTTCTTCCTCCTCTTCCCCTTCCCGTAACTGTACTTCAGCTATAATATAGTTCATTTCCAGGCCCAAAATTTTGCCCCAGAAGCGACAGGTCTGGATTGGCTGAACACGAATTAGGTTTTTAAGTGCAAGGAATATGTAATAGGATTCATCTTTGTTCAGGCCAATTCCAGCCTGTTCAAAATAAAAGGCTGCTTCCATCACATTTGGTAGAGCAGGCTGTCCCTAGAAAAGAAGATTCAGAGTTAGAGCTAAAGAACAGGATAATTATCTACTTTAAAAACTGAGCATGTTATCTACTGAACATTATACTTCACTTTGCTGTCGTGCCACTCATTATCTGCAAGTGCTTTGCAGACATTCATTCACTACTCTTTTTACTATCATTTAGAAAAATTAAAAGTCTTTTCGTGGTAAAGAAGAGAGCACAGATGAACTGCAGCTCTTAGAACACAGAATTTCAAAATTCAAACTTCTAATTACTGCAAAATAAGGAAAGTCAGCATTCTTACACAAGATCTACAAGGGATTCAGTGCTAGGGCATGTCAGCTAAGAGGCTTGATGCCTGCTAACCGTGACACTGTGTTGCCTTGTGTTGTAGATAATACAGATTTTATGTATTTAAGCACTGGACCATTCTCTGGGGTGAATGTTGCTTGGCATACCGCTCCCTGCAATTTTTAAAATATTGCCCCCTGCTTTTATCAAAGACCATTGTAAGACTCCATCTAGCTTCAGTGGAAGCAGAACTAGGCCAATAATTAAGTATTTCTCGTTGCTCTACTACCACCCATCTCTCATTTAATAGGGGGTAGGTGATCATATAACACAGACAGAGTTATCAGAAGTTGGACATGACAGGGTAGGGAGTTTGGAAGAATCAGTGCTAGTGTCATATGGAGTTTCTTTGGATCTGACAGGTTTCTTATATCAAAGCAAGATTGACAGGAGTATGAAAAAGTCAGAATTCCTTTCTGAAATACCCTACTTTTTTCCATTTTCTGCATCCTATACTGTTAATGTAAGATATACAACAAGCTATGGAAAAGATGAAGGACTATCTCTTCTGTGGTTGGTATTTGTACTCTGCAGTGGTAATTCATTTGAATATATACTGATTAACTTCATATGAAAATCAACATCTTATTGAATGATTTCCCTTGGCTATTATAATTCTCATTTATATTCTTATATTTCTCATTTTAAGAATTCTCATTTTTCCTTGGGTAAAAATGCTTCTGCATCTAAGCAACTGCATAATGAAAAATCCTGGTTTAAGAAGTGGCTTTTCAATTGTATTAGTTCTTTATTAAAACCATATTTTGTTTCGGTTGGAGACAGACAGACTGGAACCACACCAGGACCTGGAAGAATCACAACATTCTGCATTCTGCTATTTTACAGTAGCAGCTGTGCACAATATTGTCTAACTGGTATCAAGAACTATGGTCACTTCAGTAAGGAAACATCCCTTTTATATAAAGAAAATAAACTTGGATGCAATATTCCATGCTGAACTGGCATACAGGAGACGTTATAAACCTTACTTTCTGTTTATCACCTCTCGAACATCCCTGATTAGAAAGGCTCAGGATATTAGATTTACTACAAGAAAAAAATCTCAACTAAGTAACCAGATGGAGTTTTTTTTCTTCGGAACTAGACACGGGAGGAGCTCAGCTGTGAAGAGGGTACATGGTGCTGTGACTGCAATTATTTGTATGGTCACGAGAGGCAGCACTACAGAAGAGACCACAACTTCCTCCCGTTCTCCTTTCCCTTCCCACCATCTGCCCACCCCTTCCCTGGTATATTTGGTACCTGTTTCACTCCGATAATAACTCACCATCTCTTCTTCTACTCCTTCATGTTCTTCTTCTCCACCTTCCTTGACGAACAAAGCCTTACGCTTTTCTGCAGCTTCAAATGTTGGAGGAATCAGAGGTTCATCTCGAAGAGTGTCCATTTTCTTCCGAAACTGAGCCCACTTCACATCCTTGCTGATATTCTCAATTATGTCTACTGTATTTGTGGGCTGTTCATCCAGGATCTTTGTTAGTATATTAGCAAAATGATCGTATCTGTCATATAAATGTAAATATTGTTGGCTTACTATACAAAAGTCTTAGAATATTATGATTTTAGTAGAAGAAGTAAAGGCTAATCCTATGGATCTTTGGAGAAATCACTGGAATAGTTAGAAGAAAGGGGATCATGGAGCGTTAAGGCAAATTAGAGTTAAAACTAGTCTGATTCTACTTAAGAGCATTCCCATCTTTAATTTCTAGTATATACCCCATCTATCTATGAGCTGAATCTGAATTTAAACTTACTCTCTACCACATCAATTTCTTTTTGAACTCTCTATATAATTCCATTAGGAATTTTGGTTCTGAAAGACGTTGGACACATGCAAATATCACTAGTGATGAAATATTGCATGTGTAACATTATCCCATTCCATATGTACCTCCCTTTGTCCTTTTACCTTTCTCTCCACTCATATTTCCTACCCTATTTGACTGTGATCCTTTTTCAGACTTACAAGTTCAGGCCAGATTTCGTGCTGGTTTTCAGTAAATAGGCTTTTGCATTCTTGATTGCCAGCATCCGAGCTTGGGGATCGGGAATCTCATCCTCATATGGGTTGTATCCGGACTGGTCAAGACCGTAACCCGGCTCGTGTGGCTGGTAAGGGCCATGGCCTCGTTCATAGGTATCTTGTGGGTCGGCACTTTCCGGTTCCTGTGAAGGGTCTAATTCTGGTGACTGATCCATGCTGTGCCTTGCCCCCGGTGCCTCGGGAGCCTTGTCTGACGTTTAGCTGTGGCACCTGCGGCTGCTCAGCGGCTTGCGCTGGTGGCCGTGGGTGGCCGAGGTGTTGAACTGGGCTCTGTGACCGACACCGTGCTTGTCCTGCTGCACGGGTCTGGCCGACACTTCCCCTCTGGCCCTGAGCTCGGTGGGGGTCCTGGTGCGGCTCAGAGATGTTTTTCCTCAGTCCTCGTGTCTGCTCAGACCCTCGCCTTACTCCCAGGGAGCCGGTCCCGGTTCCGACGTCTGGGGCTGATGAGGGTCTCAGAGGGCGGCTGCCCGGGGCCCCGCTGGGGCGGGAGAGCAGCGTGGGGGCTGCGTCCGGACCACGGGCGGGGTCGCTCCTGCCCTTCCCTGGGGCGGGGGCTCGCTGCGGGCCCGGGGTGCGGCCCGGCCGGGGCCACCGCGCGGCCCCTCAGCAACCACGGCGGCGGCGGGCGGGGCGTCGCCGGGGGAACGCGGCCGCGGGGAGGGAGAGCAGCCCCGGTGACCCGCCCCAGCTGCCACTCCCCGTGCCTGAGGGACTTCTGAGCTCTTCTGTATTACTTTCAGCGGGACTCAGGAGTGGTGGTGAAAGGAAGGTGGTTGAGACTGGTCTGTACGGGGTCCTGGGCTAGTGAATGGCGTCCCTGCTCATGGCATCAGGTGAAAAGTAGGTGGTGTCTGATGTCCCTTCCAAGCCAAACCAGTCCTGTCCTCTGAAACCACGAAACGCTGCTAATACTTTCCCTTGAATGTTTGTGGTACGAGTCTTTCAGCCATCTGCTGAGAGCAAGAGAGTGGGTCTTCAAGAGTTTAACCTTGTTTTAACAGGTTGTTAATTTGCCTTCATTGCTTTTGTGTGCATTTTAGTGGTGATATGCTATCCATAATGTACAAAGGTTTTTCTTTTAAGAAAAGAAAAATATTGTAAAATCCGGTGTTTGCTTAAAAATAATCTATTCATGCATCCAAGGGGAAGAAAACCCCAAGTGGTTATAAGGTAATTTGGAACAAAGGTGCTTGGATAGAAAGCAGTTTTGTCATGCCGCACAATCAGTGTTAATAAGAGAATTATAGAATCTGCTGAGATGAAGTGACCCATCAGGATCACTTAGTCCAACTCGTGGCCCTGCACAGGGCACCCCAAGAGTCACACCGTGTGCCCCAGAGCACCATCCAAATGCTTTGTGAGCTCGGAGCTGGTGCTGTGACCACTTCCCCAGGGAGTTTGTTCCAGTGTCCAGCCACCCTCTGGGTGGAAAACCTTTTCTTGATATCTGACCTGAACCTCCCCTGACTTAGATTCATGCTGTTTCCTCGAGTCCTGTCACAGGCTGAGGTGAAGAATTAAGGTGGCCATAATGTGAGTTAACTTTCATTTTCAACAATATTCAAACACTACATTGTTTAAAGATTTGGTGTTATTTCCCGTTATCCTACTATGATTTCCTTGATAAAGGATTCGGTCTATTTCTGCAAGTCTGTTTTGTCTGTGACAGTAATAGGTGAATGATCTTCCTGCTCTTCTCTTGACCTGTTGTGTTTTTTCTACCCTCTCCAGTTCAAAAGAGGGAGTGATAGAAAATCGACTTTGGGGGGCACCTGGCATCCAGCCAGGTGAAACTAGTACAGTGCTCTAAAAAATCTCAGCAAAATGCCCTGTTAAAGTTATAAGTTGTGTTGAATTAAGTAGTGCAATGCCTGAACTCTAAAATATACTTCTCTGTCGGTGATGGATCAGCTAATGTACCTTTTAAAAAGCGTGGTTTATTTTGGATATTTATTAGAAGCAACCAGAAAAAATTATGAAATAGCTGTGACAAACTTCTGTCACATTCCAAGAGAGTAAATGCTAGAAGTATCATTGAGGAATCTGACTCACTGTGAAGGAGCAGCAGAACATACTTTTCCACATCCTTAACAGGTGGAGCATTTATATCGAGAACTAAAAAGTTTCTGCATTGTGTTCTTATGATTCCAACAAGTAAGACGTTATCATTAAAAAAAAAAAAGTGAGTTCTGCTGAGTTTCTACTTGTGGAGGTTTTTTAATTGATCTTTGCAAGGAATGTGCTCAGGTTCATTTTGCAGAACTTACCCATTGACTGCAGAGGGCGATACAATACTTGCTAATTACTTGGGGATTCCCTTTGATTTCTGTATCTCGTATTTGGAGGGAAAACTTGTTTGGTAATTCACTTCTATTTAAACCGTATGAACTAATTTACCTTTCTGCTTTCGTGTTGAGTGAAGTAGCTGCTCAAGAAAGGGCAAGTGCTTTGTCTTTTTTTGCTGAATTTTATTCAGCAAAGAAAGAAAACTGGGGGCACCTATATTGCAGTTGTTTAAGTTAGGACACATGTAAAATGTGCAAGGGCTCAGGACAAATAATACATCAGTGCAGAAGGATGTTTCACCAAGTGATGGTCTTTTGTTGATACAGAAAAGTAGGAAATGGATATGTGCAATATTACAGCATAATCATGCTCTGCTCATTGTCAGTAGCATGGGTTAATTAGCTGAACAGTTACTAAAATATTAATGTTTTCCCTTTTCAAGGGAGGTTTGTACTGTCTCTGCTGTGGCCAGTATTGCTTCGTGTTCTGTGGAATTAATTCTGCGTTTTGGTAGTGGCTTTTTTTTGGTGTTTTTTTTTTTAACTGAACTCCTACCTGTTATTGGCTTTGAAATGGAGATCCAGATGATGTAAAATGTTGCACACAGAACTGGATAGCTGTTGCATTTCTCTAGAGGTTCATTTGTGAATTTTGAACATGTGAATTTTGCACTGGGAAGGGAATGACAGGCAACACGAAGAAAGCTTCCCTTTTCAGCTGATAATCCTTCTGTGCTCTATTGATTTCTTTGCAAACAAGTATTGAATTGGAAAGCCCAGATTCAGGTCCCACATGTGTCTTCCTAGAAAAATGCCTTCGTCTCTAGATCAGTTAAGAAGCACCTGTAACTAATGAGGTGAAGCTGGTCTCTCAGCTGGTGTCGCTGGCAAGGCAAATTTAAGTTAATTCCAGCCTATAGAATTGGAAGCAGCTGCTGTTGCTTTCTGCTCAGAGCTTGTTCCATCAAGTAGTTGCAGGTGTGCTGGCAGCTCTCTTAAGAGGAGAGTATAAATAGTAGGTTCTCATTGGCTTTCTTGTGCCATAGGGTTCAAATGTATGCTGTGGTTAAGACTCCAGTTTCTGAGGGTCTGAAGATAATCTTTAGCTGTTCCTTTATACTGTGTTTATGGATTAAATACTTATGCTTGCTCTGACTACTTCCAAATGACTTCAAGATAAAAGGTACTTGAAAAGTACAGGCGTTGTCTTGCTACCTTTGTTAATTCTTGTTAAAAGACTATTAACTATGTAACTACTTTTTAATCTCTCTTTCATAAATATATTTAGCTCAGAAGCCAGTGACATTCGGCAGTCCCAAAAGTGCCTCATGCAATTTCTATGCTTAGTTAAGTGGGCAGTATTTTTGATTGTGTAGTGGAGTCTCCACTTTTATTAATTTTTTAAACCCAAAGAGAATAAAAATGTATTCCTGCATCATTTTCAGGATATTGTTTTCCATGTGGTCAAATTCTTCTTTACATGTAACTTCTGATGGTAATTTCCTGCAAAGTATCTAAGGAAGTTCTTGTATAGATAAAAGTAAAGATTATTCCCTGAATTTTAAGTATTATTCTGCAGAGAGGAAGAGCTACTCATACATGTTCTTCTTAAAATATGACAGACTTTGTTCTGTTGGTTCCAAAGTTTTCCCTGAGTCATTACTGCAGGCATGCATCTTTCTTCTCACATAGGGAGATTGATTCTTTCCTCTTCTTTGGGCTGTATGCTGAAGTCAAACTGTATTCCTCAGGTGGTCACAGACATTAGATTAGCACTGGCAGTCTGAGATGCTTTTCTGTATGAGATAATGTTATGGGAAAGCTGAGAGACCATCATCCTTCTGCAGGGGACTGATAGGAAATGTGTTTGGTGCTCTGAAGGAAATAATAATGATATTTGGAGGTCTAGTGCTGGCTTTTGCTCTTATTGAAGTCAGCAGGAGCTTTGCTACTGACTTCTGTGAAAGTGAGATTAGGTCTTTTGTCATTTCATTTTCATGTTTTGACATAGCTGAGGATATATGCTGGGAGACAAACTGGTTTTAATTCTGACTTATGGTGGAGAGTTTCTGTGGTTAATGTGGAGTGTGGCTTTGCATCCTGATGTGCAAATTCTGTATTTTACATTCCCTGAGTTCAGAAAATCACTATGAGGTACAGGTAATGGTGCATTGTCATAGACCAGTAAAGTTTCAAGGGGGAAAATTTCTTTTATCCCCTAGTAATCTGAGTTCTAAAGCTTTGTTGCAAACTAAGCTTTTGTTCAAACTATGTTATTGCAGTAACATGATGACTATGTTTGTTAGGAGAAGCGCAGGAAATTGAAGCTCATAGTTTTCTAGACTCTGGAATGTAATGTCTTTGTGTATGTGATTTATGTTACTGAAGGTGATGGTATTTCTCTGGCTTTGGCCATTGTGTAACTGGCTAAAAATTCACAGGACAGCATGATTAGTTCTTCCAGGGTGCTGTATTTCTAGTTTAGAATAATTTTCATTGATGTTGATATGTCATTTCTTATCTGCCAGTAATATCAGAGCATGGTGGGTTTTGATACTTAAGAGGAGAAAGCTGAATTTTCTAGCAAAGAGGGTGTGGCAGTTGTGCATCTTTTAAATAAATGCTGAGTTTAACCACTGCCAGCTGAGGTGCTTTGTGCTGGTGCTCAGAACCATCTATTTCCTACAAGTGTCTTAGCTCACAACTGCAGGTTTGGGAGTTGTGTGACACTTTCTGGGGTGGGAAGAAAGGCAAACTGATTCTTGCTAGCACATTACAGATGTGATACAGGGTTCAAATGGGCCTGTTTTGGATTCACATAGGGCTGGCTCAGCTTCTGCTACATGTTTTTGTCAACTGGTCTGCAGAGAAATCTGAATGTCTTGGTGGGATGGGGGCTTCCCTCAGAGAGTTCTGACTGTGCATAATTGTATGTTGCTGCACTGTTCTCATCAACTGAACCTGTGGTTTATGGTGAAGACACCCAGTCTGTTCCTCAGAGCAGTATAGATCCTGTTTGCTGTGTTTCAGCAGTGCAAAACTGGACTGTGGGAGTTTAGGCTCTTTGCTGCAGCAGTGGCGTGGTGGAATTAGTGTCAAATGCCCTCCCCTGCTCAGGCTGGTTGAAGGCTTGTGAAACCTTACCAGGCATGTTTTCTCTTTACTGTGCATGTAAATTTCTAATGGGTTAGACTTGGGGGAGGTTTTGTTCATTGTGGAAATTCTTGGGGATTTTGTTTCAGTGAAGAGTCAATTAAATAGCAGTTAAAATGGAGCAATGATTTATTGTCATTACCAGAAGGGAGGTTCACTTTTTACTTTGTGGATCTGGAACTTTTGCTGTATTTTTGAGAGTCATCTTTTATTATTTATTAGATGCTGCATTCCGTTTACAGTGATTATATATATAAAGTTTTTATTCTTACATGAAGCTGAGAAAGTGCAAGTACTTGAAGATGATTAAACACTTCAGTCCTTCTTTTGGTTTTCCCTAGTTGTGTGTGTCACAGCACTCTCATTGTAGAGAGAATGGATTCTTTCATTTTCCCCCCTACTATGGTAAGCCCTCTAGTCTGCAGCAGCAGTGTAAAACAGGGTATAATGATTAGCAGTAGTTTACCAAAACTATCTAAAACATGCAGAAATAGAGAACCAGTCCTGACACTTTCCCCTTTCTAATAGGAGGAGGATAGAGGCATATTCTTTGCTATGTATAAAAAAAACACAAACTAAAATCAAATTATAAAATATTCCAAAATCAAAATCCTTCAAAAATGTAGGTGGAATTGTTTCCATTAGAAAATGGAAAGGGCTATGGGATTTTGTAGAACTTAGAGATAGATAGAAAAGGTTTAAGTGTTTTACTAGCTTTAGTCATATATGTAAGTTCAAGCTAATTCTTTACAGGAGGAGCTTGCCATGTTAGATTCCATGAATATGAAATTATACTCAAAAATCCATTTTGATATTGCAGTTCTGCCATGAAATTCATGCTACTGAATATGACTTTTAAAAAATTCAGCTTTTCAGGCCATGTTGTTGTTCAACACCACCCAATCAAGTTGTAATATATTACAGTGTTTTGACTGTGTGATATGTAATAATGGACGTTTGAGGATAGTATACTCAAAATAGTGTGTTTAAATTGTATTCACTGAGTTTATAATGCAATTGTGTTCTTAATTGGAAATAACACTCAAAGCATAATGGGGAAGTTCACTGTGATTCCCAATAAAGAATAATCCATCTCTATCCTTGAGCTTTCATGAAGTGCCATTCCATCAGTCACTTTATCTGGAAATAATTTCTACAAGTTCAAACATTTTCATTGTAAATTTGGTGTCTATGATCAGTATCTATTGTTACAGATAATTTTGTCCCATTTTCTTTTTTTCCAGACTTGTAGAACTTCCTGTAAACAATCTTCTCCTAGTAACAAACATGTCACTTGAAAACTGATTTTGTTTTCCTTTTTATTATGTTGGATAGAGCTTTTATTTGCAGTTAGTTTAGTCACCATGTCCCTTTTCTCCTCTATGAAAGCACAAGATAAGCAAAGCAAAAATTTGCATCACCATTCAAAATATTATGTTTAGGGGAAGTAAATGGGAGTACTTATGAAGTGTCTCAGATGCTTCTCCTTACTTTATATTAACTTTGCAATGTCTTGATTTTCCATCCTGTTTTACATATAAATAAGTTTTCACACAGAAAATGCAGTGTAAATTTAGATAGTACAACAGATTCTATTAGTCTGTGCTTTTCTTACAAAATATTTATAGAACCATTCTGGGCGGTATCTTGCTCACCTGCATTTGAGACTTGTTTCTGTCTATGCTTTGTTGATGAAAACAGTTTCTTTAGCTGTCAGTGTTAATAAGTGTTCAAAGCATTCATATAAAAACCATAATTTTTTTTGCGTTCCTTTGTCAAAATTTAGAAAAAAATTGTTTCCAGGTAAGAAAATGTAAGAGTATCTGAAAATGTGCTCTTAAGTATGTAAAACTTTGAGACTGTAAGATTTCACTTATAGCTATCTGGAGTGAGATTGAGAACTCTTTGATGCTAGGAGTTAATATGCATGGAGTAAAATGTCTGGAATTTAAAAAGACATTACAATCCATGCATTGAGCAAGGATTGCTTAGGTGAATGATTGGGAAATTTTGTCACGTGCTATAAATTATGCATCTCTTCAGGCTTTAGTCTTTATAATGGAAAGGGGTCACGATTATCTGTTTCAGACTCCAAATTTATTGATCTATTGAAGGAGAAGGCAACTTTCTGCCTTTTCCTTTACTGTCCAAAGGAATGAGTAGGGCTTGTTTTCTGAAGAGCAGGTGCTGGGGCACAAATCTTTTATATTTGCCTGGGTAGATCTCACTAGGGGAGAGACCCGAATTCAATTTTCTTCAAGACTCAAACCATATTCCTCTCATCTGAATAAAGGAACTGGATCTGTCTGAGGGGACTTAGGTACACTACAAAATTCTGCTATCCTTTTCCTAGCTTAATATTCAAAGTTTTTATTTTCATCTTTGATAAAGCAAAACCATGACCTAGGCTACAGGTATGAGTGATTTCATATGCAATGCCAGTACTGTTAGCAAAAATATGAAAGCAGTCACTGCTAATACTTCACAGCCAACAGTGGTTTTCCAGGATACAGTCATAACTGTAAGGAGAAAACATGGGGAGCAAAAATTCCAGGCATTAAAATAATTCACAACAGAGCTTATATGTCCCTATAAAGAATTTTGGTCCAAGCACCATCTCTTAGTCCTACAGTGGTTTGCTTCCTGAAGTGACCATGATTTCATTCACAAGGCCAAGCTGCCTTGTGGAGTTACTTAGGAGCAGTTACGGCTCAAAATCTTGTCTGAAAGGAATCTGCATTACAATTTTTTCATTTATGAAATTTCACAGAAGGCCGTACTAAACTCGTGCATTAAAAAAACCCCTTACTTTTTGCACAGTTATTTGCATGTGTGAAGCAATAAGACTAATGCCTCGAGTTTCAAAGAAGAAAACCAAGCCTCTTATTTATAAGGTGGTGTATTTACAGATGAAAATAAATCATAACAGGAAAACTTCCAGCAGTCTTAACATGCCTGCTGCCTGTGTTGCATTTCTATACTCTTCTTGACAGCTCATGGTAATTGGTGCTTTAGGTTGAGATTATTTTTAATAAAAGTACTACTTAGGGTTGTGAGGTACTGCTTTACCTCCTGCTTTGAGACAAGCATCAAAACCTTTGTGAATAGGTTTAGACACTGTTATTTGTATTCAAAAGAATATCATGGCTGTGGAATTCTGAGTTAATGGGTTTAATTATGCACCATATGACTCTGAATTAGCTTACCCAGCACCTGAAGACAGTGTATTAATATTCTTCTTTCTGGGGTGATTAAAATAGCACCCAGCTGGTTTCACTACCCTGTTTGTGAATGCTCTACCTGTTTTTAAGAGGCACTTCTTCAGCCTGCGATCTTAGAGACTTAAAGCTTCTTTTAATATGTAATCCAGAGTTTGAAATTTATTTCAATTTGAATCTATAGATTTTGTATTGATCTCTGTATGATTATTAATTAAGCATTCTTGCCATGTATTCTTAATCAGCCTTTCGCTGTGTATTAAATAATTTTGTGATCAGAAAGTTAACCTTTGATAACTAAGCAGTAATAAAACTAGATTTTGACATTGTGCCTCAAAAAAAATCAGGTTCAGTTTTAAATTGTGTAGTTCATGTTGCCTTTCTCTTCATTGGCTTAATACTGAAGTACAACAAAAATGGGGTGAAAAAAGCTTCTAAATACAAGTATTAGTACTTTGAATTTTACATCTCTTAATCCTAACATTTTTACAGGTTTCTGGCTGTATTATGAGAAACATAGAAATCCAAATATAGTAAGAATCAAGACATTAATGGCAAGTTTTGCCATGTATCTTATGTTTGGGAAACAGTGTAGTTTCTGAAATTCTGGATCTCTTCCAGAAGTTGTATTTCTTTCCCAAGCCTTACCTCTTCTCCCTTTTTCAGTTATGGTCCTGGGCATTTCTTGAAAGCTGCCTCTGTTGACTGAGATGTATCTTCCATCTGCAGCTGATATGCTGTTAATTCCTCTAAGCATGTGCTATAAATTCATTTACCAATTACTGTGTTCCAGCTCCACTTCCTGACTGTGGAACTTGCCCTTGAATGCATCTGAGAGCTCCTAATTTCTGGTCCATGAGGTCTATTCACCTGGGATGTGTGGGGAGAGGAATGGAAGTTTAATTATTAATTTCCTGCTAGGGAGAACTCAGGTACTGTGTTATGGAGTTTGTCCTCTCTCAGCTCTTTCTGCCATAAGTGCAGTAAGGTCACAAATGACCTTTTGCCCTGTTTTGAGATTTTTGGTCCAGTGTTAACAGAAAAGTAATTCAGACATCTTGCCTATTTTCATTCTAGTTTAATTATACAGAAATTACTGCCTGAATCATGGGGAAAAGAGAAGAGCACTTTTTAGGAAAAAAGCAATAAATGTGCCACTCTTTGAAGATACTGTATCTAAATAAACCCTATTTGTAAGTGAAATTAATATTTGCTTTTTTTTTTTAACAAAGATAGTGAGAGCCAGAGAAATAGCCGTAATATTTTCTAAATGGATACAGTTGTAATTAGAAGGCTATTTTCGACAGGTTTGAATCAGAGCAGCTCTATTGCAATCCATTAAACTGGATCCCTTTGGTAGATGAAAATCTCTCCTGTGGTATTCTTCATGCTATCTTGGTATCTTTTCCCCTTCCAACTTTCTCTGCCTATTTTAATTCCAAAGTGAAGGATCAAGAGTGTTTTGAGATGAGCAGATGAGATTAAAGTGTAAAGGTGATGGATGTTTTTACTAATCAGCAAGTTGATTAAGTCTCAGGAAAGGCAAACAGATTTGACTAGTAATATTCCGGAAGACATTGAAATGCCGTGCCTAAAAGTCAGCAGATAAAGGCAATAGTTATTTTACTTGTAGAGGTGACATTCCTGAAAGAGGTTGGGGTTGCAGGGACAATAGCTGTGTTCCTAAAATGGATTTCCTGAATCAGAGCTTTCTGCATAAACAACAATTACCAGAGAGGGAGCTGAGACTTTCCTGGTAGATTTCCCAAGATCTAGCCAAGAGGGATCAAGGCAAAATCGTGGTGAGTTTACAAAAATTGAAAAAGACGTTGTTTGGCTCACTGGATATTTGCAGTCTCAGTTTCAGCTGGCTTGATCCCTTCTGGCTCTGAGATTCAGTGGAAGGGCAATGAACACAGGACACAATTTTTGGAGAACATTTCTCTGATGAGATGTAATGTACTTTCAGGAGGATAAGTTTTGTCTGGTAATGCATTTGTTTCTGTAAACAGCCTGTAGAGTGAAGTAACAGGGTTTAGGAACAGTCATTGCTTGATGAAGGAATATAATTTATTTGTTGCCAGAAACAATAAAGTGTCTACCCTGTCTAGTTTATATTATTCAAACCTTAATATCTGTTAAAGCATTAGATACAAAAGAGTAAAAGATAAAAAAAACCCATTAGTTTTCTTATGGTTATTTCATGTGTTGCATTTGAACACACATGAAATCTGATTCAATATCTCTTTAAATGCTACTTTTTCTCCATTATTTTGAGTATATTTATGTAGACATCAGTTAAGCTCCTTTCTGCCTCAATTAAATGTGTTTAACAAATAATCAATCTGAATTAACAGCAGGAGACTTCATGCCATTCATATATTTATAATAGATGTGTTCAGATAGTTCAGTGCATATATCTGGCAATGAGGGGAATCTGCTGTGATTCACCAGTTTCCTGGGAAAAGACTTGGGGCACACATCATCTTAATTAAGCCTTGTTGCTTTAGGCTTCTGACACTTGGGATGAAGTTAAATAATAGTTCATTAGTTTGTGTATCAAATACTTGTCCTAAAGGAGCTTTTACATCTAATCTCTGAAGAAAGACCTTTGAAAATAAAATCTTGAAAGACTTTTCTGCTAATACCTTTAGGGAAAGAGTGAAAAATATTTTAATAAACGCATAGTAAATAAATTTTTTGATTCCCAAAACTCAAACCCCACAAATCTGCTGCTTGGAAGTGTTCAATCTTCATTTAATATACACAGGAGTAAATATAACAGGGAATAGCTATGTGTGAGAATGTTTACTTGTTATGGCTTTTATGTTAGCCTTTGTTTTAGTCTTTATTTAGTTTAGATTTTTAGCCAATTAGAATGTTTGCCCTTACAGTTCCCTCCTTGACTTCATTGTAATCACTGTTTTGTGTTTCTCTAAAATTGGGCACTGCCCATTTACTTAATGTGAAGGAGTAGCTAGGGCAGCAAATCTTATGCCTTATTTACATGGGAGATTTGAATCCCCAAACAGAGTGAAGCCTTGTAGAGGATTAGCTCTAGTTCTAGATTTAAAAGTGTGGGCTGGCTCTACTGTGACTGAATTTTGTAACTTCAGAGCAAATCTGAAACTAAATGTTTTCTGTCCTTCACCACCTTGTAAGTAGTGCTCACCAGGGCAGCATGTGCCCAGTGTCTGGTTTGATGTCACAAATGTTTATGCTATAAAAACCTCACCAGTGGACAGTTCACTCAACCTCCTGGGAAAAATGGAGGAGATTTCCTTATATTACTTGAGACATTATTTATGATATTTATTTATTTATTTATTGTATATATATATATAATCTATATGCTGTCTGATGAGACACAGGTGAGACAAAATAAGGAGAGAAAGATCTGAGTGGTTATGCTGTTTGCAATTAAATAATTCCCTATTAACACATTTTATTCTTTTTCAAGAGGATGAATTGCAGAAATTAGAGACATTTCTTTAGAGATGTACTTCTGAACTTCATATAGAGGGCAGTTAGAAAAACTCTGTAGCTTTTTGGGGAGCTACAAGAACAAACATTATTTCTCAGCTGGCTCTGCGTGCAAAACCAAGGAGCTCTTATCCTTTTGTCATTAAGTTTTACCTTGTGATTACAGGTGTATTTGCTTTATTTTTTGGTAGTAATGTGCACACAGATGGGTACACCAGCCCACGTCTTACCTGTAGAAGGTAGGAATTCATTCTATGAATTCTACAACACCTCCTGGGCCAACTGGCACGTGTGGTAGTGTGGGGCATTTTCTTGCATTGTGGTTGTGTAATTATGGCAGGAACACTCTTAATATGACTTAGTGTACAGATACTCTAATATTCTCTGCTTCTGTTGTAGAAGATGTTTTGTAGTTGATAGATATAATTTCTGTCACTCCTCTGTTAGTTTCAGGTGAAATGGGTTTAATCTTGGGTGCAAGATTCTCAAAATGGTAGGAGGAATTGATTTATGGTCAATTGATGGTCAGTGTTTTGAGAATCTTCAAGTCTCATTCTTGAGTCTTATGTGAAGAGCAGATGGTTAATGTTGATATCAGCACATTGATACTATCTGGAAGGAGCAGCTGAACTGAACTCTTTTCTCTACTAATTGTTTTTTCCCATGCCAAGTGAATTTGCTAAAATTAATAAATGAAAAGACAAAACATAACACTGCTTTAGGTGGTTGGGCCATGCAGTAGTACAGTTTTATTACTAAAATTACTTAAACCAGTAAACTAGTAAATTAGTTGTGGATATGATCATTCTTTAAAGCACACACAAATCCACACACATATTGTGGATGATAATTATCAAATTGAGCTGCTTTTAAATAGAAATGGTTCAGTGCAGTTTGTGATGAGCAGGGTTATTTTGTTGATATTAATATGGTGGTATTTGACATAGTTATGAGTAGTTCAGCTTAATTAAGATATTGTTATATATGATATAGTTCTTACATTATTACATTTTTTCCTAATTCAAAACTGAAAAGGCTTTCAAAATCAGCAGTTAATGAAAATTGAACCAAATAATTTTGGACCTGTTTTATTCCTTAGCTTTTTACTCAAGTTAACAGGCCTTAACTCTAGAGGATCTGCTTACTTTCTTAAAGAAAAAAACCAAAAGAATCCCAAAACACCTTTGTGTTTTCCTTCTTGAGGAAAAGCAGGGTTTAAAAAAAAATCCCTTCGTTCCATATATTTGATTCAGTCTTGGAAAATACATTCTAATCCTTCATTCTGACAGGAAGGATGACATTATGTTCTTAAGATGACACCGTGCTCTTTCTAAATAGTAAAAATAGTGAAAATTTTGGAATATAGTTGTTCTGAGTCAATGCATTTTTTTGCCAGTCTTGAGAAGGTGGTGCTCTCAGTTGAACCTTAAGTTACAAAAAAAAAAATTGGACTAATATATAACTCCAAAATAAGGTGTTCAATTGGCTGTATGAGTAGAAATTGTCCTTTTTGTGCAGTGGTTAATTTTGAAGTGTTCATCGATCTCCTTGAGGGAAGAGATGCCTGTTTCAGTTGGTGGGAAAGTTTCAGTTTATAGTAAAGGTTATTCTAGTTTGCCACAAGCAAATGTTTGAATAGTTTTTCCTAACAGAGGCAGCCATTTAATGTCTTATTGCCAGGAATAAATAAATCCTGTAAGGTTTGAATCAGCTCCAAACACTAGTGGAACTCGCTTAGGTTTCATTTCTGTTTAAAGGTGCATATCAGCCACATAACCCAAACCTTAAAATGTATTCCAAACTGTCTCAAAATGAAAGGAGATTCTCATCTCCTAAACTAAAAATAAAATTTTACTAGAATGCTCTTTGGTATTGAAATACAGAATTGAGTTTAATGTGATTAAGTCCTGAGCTAATAGTGTTTGGGTTTTGCTGTTGTATTTGTTTTGTTTTGGATTTTTTTTTAAGATTATATTTCCATTTCCTTCGTACTTTTTTCCTCCCTGTTTGTAAGTGTAAGTCCCCATATTTTCTGCAGGTGTTTTGGTAGTTGTGCTTTGCTTGTGGTATTAATCCTGTCTTACAGGCTTGCAAGTCAAATCTTGCTATGTTCATCACACTGAATTTCATTTTCTCAGCATCAGCTAAATTTAATCACTCCCCTGAGCAGAGATGGAAATTGAACTTGCCTCCAGCCCACTTCAGCTTGGAAAATACTGGTATAATAGGAGTGAGAAAATGAAAATAGTTGCAAAACCCACTGCACGTAATCCCTTAATCCAATATTGAGGATCCTGGGTTTGTCTGTACAAGCATTGAATACTGTCACAGAACATAAGAGGCATTAAAACAGATATGAACACTATTCTTTCTGGGGAGAGTATTGGGAAGGAAAATGTTTTTCTTCCACAAAAAATTAGAGATGTGGGTGGCCAGATGTTATTTATTTGTATCATTATGGTGTGACAATTCCTTTGATTCCATCCTGGTCTTCCTTTCTTTGGTCCACAGCTGTCCTTGGTTAGATAGTATCTGCCTTCTAACATTTTCAATTGGTTTAAGTTTGAATGATGTGATTATTTTCTGTTATCTGTGTTAATTATAGTCTCTCAGTATAATTTAGAGCCCTAATTCTGCTCCAGAGGAGAGGACGTTTCTGCTGTATCTTCCATAGGTGTTTGGGGTGTAAGCTGAAGTCAAAGCTTGTCCTGAAGCCTTTGCACTTGAGCACACTTAACTTTCATTTTGCTTTTAAAATATCAGGCCCCATCTGTGGCTGTGAATCTCAGCAATGAATTTAATTTGTCTCCCTTACAGTCAGCTCTGGCATGGCTAAGAACTGATTCTGATTTTTGAATTGGTATAGAATAAAAGGAGACTGACAGAAGATCAATATAGAAGAAAGGACCCTCTCCCTATAATTAAAAAATCTATTTAATGTATAATCTTTTTTCTTTTATACTTTTCCCCATGAGACTTTTTGGGGACTTCAGTGGTGGGAAAAAGCAGTTATTGGTTGGGCTTGGTACAAGGTATGTCTTGAACTGCTTTGCTCAGTTCTCTGTGTGTGTGGGACATTAAACTGAGAAATGGCACTAGCAGCATCAGGTGACCACTGATTTTTTTTTTATACCTATAATTTAAATTCCTTCTGTGCACACTCTAGTTCTGAGCCTTTTTCTTAGATATTCTTTCTTTTTATTTTGTGGATCCTGACTTTCTTTATGAACACATTGGATTTCTTAGAATGCCAGCTGAAAGAAATCAATTCTTAAATTTCTGAGATTCACTAATGCAGTCTTTTAGTTCCTTAATTATCTTGATTAATTGTTGTATGATTTCAAGATTTTTGCCAGATTAAACCTCTTGGGTCTTTTTTTTTCCAAATGCCAAAATCTTTGCTTGTGTGCATTATGTTGCCTCCTTAATTTAGAGAAATTGCTGTAACAGATCCTTCCAAGTTCAAATTTGGTCTAAACTACATAAACATTTTTTTAGTGGTGGTGGATCATGGTGATTAATCAAACAGCTCATAAGCTTATCCTTCTGGCTGCTCTCCTTGAACGTGAGATACATAGGGTTGTATATCTGTTGTAATGCTCCTCATAGGGTAGGGCTGCAATTGTGATAGCACAGAGCAGCACTGAACATTAACTGATAGACAGCAACCTCAAAAAATATAGTTTATAACCAAAGGATTGATTAGTATTTCCAGCAAGAAAATTAAGACCATCACGAGTTTTGTCCTACGAGTGACAGGTAACTTTCCAAGACTTTTAAGGAAGACTTTACCTCTATAAACTCTGGATGTATGTATAGTTTTGCCTGTGGGGCAAGATGCATGAAAACTAGAGTTTAGATTCTGCCTGATCTCTGGTCTTAATCTAACACAATACTCTGTCCATGGTGTTATTTGCCTGCAGATATAATCTCACCCCATGTGCCCTTCAAGCTGTCCAAAACAATATCCTTCAATGAGTGTGGCTCTGAGCCTGAGCTAACAACCCTCCTTCAAGAGTACACAGCCTATGGTTGAAAGCAGCACCCACACAGCTACACATACCACAACTGGCTGAATGTGAGCAGAACTGTCCAGAAAGCAGGTAGAATGTCAGCTTATGAGGGATCAGTCAGACATCCCCTCACTCAAATTTAAGTATGAAAATAATTCCACCAAAAAATGAAAATCATGTACCACCGTGAATATTGTTTTTGGGTGTTTCACTAGTGTCATAAAGAACACTGGACCAAATAAGTCATTCTCCAGTGACTCCCTCATTTTGTTTCAGTGTAACTTTTACTCCTTCCTTCCCTTTTGTAAATAAACCAGCCCTTTTGCTGAAACTGCTTATTCTTCAAAAACTGTAATCAATACTTGGTTGCTATCTACCTATCCAAATAAAGCCTACAGTAACATATTTCCCATTTTACCAGGAGTTGTGGTCAATCCTTGATCACTGTTTTTGTTGTTTCTTGTGTTGAGGTAGAAACGCTGTAGGGAAATTTTACTTGTTAGGCATTATACACTATACATTGTATTTCATTCTTTCCTACAGAATAGGGAAGATAGGTCAACTCGCTGCTTTTGAGTTGCATAAAATGTGTATGTGCAGTTTACTGGGCGTAGCATAGCCACTCAGCTGAGGACTGGGAAGCTTGAAGAAAACTAGCCACATAGTGTCTCAGGGAGGAGGATAGGGAAGGAAAAGATATCCTCAATTTCCTAATTGCTAGCAAATTGCAACCTAGTTTTGACTAGAATTTAGGTAGGAATAAAAAAACTTCAAAATAACACACTTATCATCCACTTTCCTCCCTGCTCCACCACCAAAGTACTCTACCACTCTGAAAAAGAATGTTTTGTTTCCCAGGATGAGTCTCCTGAAGAGACTTCATAGGTTTTGGTAGTTTGCAGGCAAGGAAGATGCAAACTGAGTTTTCTCAGAATTGCAGTAAAATACAAAATGATGTTGATATTTTATCTGCTGTCAGCTTTCAGGCTCTGTACTTGCCAAATAGTCTTGTGTAAAGCTGGCAGGATATTTGATCAAATCTTCAAATTTAGAAATGCATTTTATCAAAAGAACACATAGACATAACAGGGTTTTGGTTTTGTTTGGGTTTTTTTGTCTGTAGGTTAGAGCTTTTTAAATTTATTAGTTCTTTATTCTCAATACTTGTAGCTTAGAAAAAAAAAGTGTTGCTTTGCTGCTTTCTCATAGCTGTGTGGTTTTGGACTCTGCATAAGGTAAAAGTCTTACTACGTCATATTAGTGATGTTATCTTGCATTGGAACATGGAAGTATTGCAAGATACAGTTAGTACTGGTGATGACATACAAGTTGCCTCCTCATCCCTGCAATTAATGAATTCACGTTCAGTGGTGGTATAAACCAAATAGATCTCAACGAAACCTTCAACTGGAGCTTGTAGCTGTGATGTTTCTTTATAATAATAGTGGACAAGCTGGAAAGTGTAATATAAAAGAGCCTGTAAGAAAGGGTGCCAAGAATTTGGGCTAAGTTTATAAGAAAAGGTGTGAAGACCTCCTGCCAAAATGTGATTGGTGTGACAGCATTTTGTCATTATCCTTTGCTCAGGTTCTGGTTCTTGAGAATGTTGCATGCTACTGAAAACAAAGAATAAGAGATGTCAGTTGTGCTAAAGTGGTGGTAAACTCAGGTGTTTCTTCTCAGCCACAAAGTCTGATTTACTGTATTCTTTCATGATGCTGTTGTGTTTGATGATCAGTGACTTGGGAAAATGACTACTGCTGTTTCTTGGCTTTCTAAAGAAATCCCTGTGGAGTTTGCAGCAAAAGATTGTGAAAGTTTAGTAAACTTTGATCCAGACTCATGAAAGGTTAGTAGCCTTTTCCTTCATGTTGTCTTTGTGAAGTCCCTTGCATTACAGAGGGGGAGGAGAGCAGAATGCTGTTTTCCAGCAGCTAAAATACCACATGAAGCTAAGTTATTCAGTGGGCAGTTATTTAACATATTTTGAAAAATCGATATAATAATGTATTTTTCTGTGCTCCTCTGCACACATTAAAAAGTATGTCAGATAAGCACTGGCAGTGTCAGGTTGTATTATGCTTTGAAGCATGAACATAAAGCTAATACACAAATTTGGTCTCTGATTTTTTCAATTTAATTTTACTTTGTGTAAGAAATGGGAATTGCATCACAGATTTACCAGATTTATCAAGTTTTGAGCTAAATAAAAGCAATCTATTGCTCAGCAAGATGCCTCCTAAGACAAGGGCATGTGAAAGCAGAGTTCACCTACTCTGATACTCAGGTTTTCTTGCATATTTCATTTCCACATTTGAATGACTACCTAACACATCTTGGCTTTAATAAATATGCAAAGAAAATGAAGTGTTTTAAAACTGACAGGCTTTTCTCTCACATTTTTAAGGCTCAGTTCAGCTTGATCAACACAGCAGTCAGATTATGCTAAGTACTTGGGTGGAGCTTGGCATTGGTTGCACCAGAATAAGTGTTGAATGTTGTGCATAGTGGTATATCATTGACTGGTGGTGTACTGTATATTTGGTGTATTTATTTGTATTTGTCCATAGATAAGACAAGATGGAAGTTTTGTGTTGGTCTTTGTAAGTTATTATTTGGCAATGTTAGTACTGAATTACTTTTCAGTTACAGTTTTTGTGGCCTTGTATAACGTATTTCTCACATGGTTAGTGAGCAAGGATGGAATTTTAAGTGTTTCTGGATCTTCACAGTAGGGGAGGTTGAATAGCAGACACAAATAGGAGCTAACTGTGGTTTGATCTTACTGGAAGGTGGAGTTTATTAGAGTTAATTGCAAGGAGTAAATTTTAAATGCAGCAAGATCATTGCATGTAACTAATTACTAAAGCTTGTGGTTTTCTGCCTGCCTGGAAGAGGGGGAAGCATATTAAGAACTCAGTATTT
This sequence comes from Trochalopteron elliotii, assembly GCA_024734555.1. Classification (NCBI taxonomy): domain Eukaryota; kingdom Metazoa; phylum Chordata; class Aves; order Passeriformes; family Leiothrichidae; genus Trochalopteron; species Trochalopteron elliotii. The sequence continues at coordinate 668,174 of JANPWX010000602.1, read as the reverse complement.
CCAGAAAATGCACATATTACTGAGATTTTTGGATGGAATAATTACAAGTACTAGAAATCAGTTCTGCTCTAAACAAGGAGCTCTCTGAAACATCCAGGTCTGATAGTGGTTTCTGTTTCCCTACTAGAAAGCTCAAAAATCTGATAAAAATTATGAAATAATGAGGTTCCATTAGCTGTGTTTGGTAGAACTTTATTTTGCTAGTCCTTTATAATCTTTCTGCTCTGTTTTGCTCTCTGACACTTTTTATCTGTAAACATATTTAATAATGTTTTCAAGAACATTCTTTGGAATAACTAGTGTGAATATTTTTGATGTGGTAAACTTGCTGTCTTATCAAGAGACTGTACATTTGATGCTATTGGGTGTAATTATTTTAACATATTAAAACATAGCAACATTTAAGTTGTTGCTACTTAAATGCACAAAGATTTTTTTAACCTGAGGTTGAAAAGAGAATGATCTCTCCATGAGTTTCTAGTCTTTTATTATTGGCAGCTCCTAAGGCAGCTGCAGGGTTTTCCGCACTCAATTTCTTTCAGAGATGTGGAGCCCAATTCCTAACAACACTCCCTCTGCTGAGTGCCCTGAAATTCTGTGCTCTGCATACAGCAATATCTTCCTTGACTGCTGCTAAAGAATCTAGGGGGCTGTTAGCCACAGGCACTCAAAGATCTCAGCCCTGTGGTTGAGATGGGTAACAGAACAAACATGTCAGTCCCAAAAAGGTTTGGGTAAGTACAGAATTGTGCTTAATTGGTGTCCCAGTAAAGCAGAGACTGGATTCACTGAGCTGTAACTCATGGTGCAGCAGAAGCCATGAGAATGAACTCCAGGGTGGTTCATCCTGAATCATCTGAGACTCCTGAAGTCACAGATCTAATGTCCTCTCTACTGACCTATGCAGTCAGTGACCATGCTGCACATTGCTGTGGTTCTGTAGCTGTCTGTAGATTAAAATTGCCAACAGGGAGAGGAATAACATGGGAAAAGGAAGGCCTGGTGTGTTAGTGTTGTCATGGCACTTAACAACTCTGAAGTAAGCTATTTACATTTAATTGTTCTCTTATTTTTTTACAAAAAATGCACTCTTAAAGTAGTATTTTCAGATGTATGATGATTCTCCATCCCTGGTTCCTTATATTTCAGTCACTTTTTTTAATTGAGAAGAGGTAATTTGGGAAGTAAACACTATAAAACCAGCCAGAAAATGGTCTATACAAAAATCAGCATCAGTATGAAAAATATAAATGAAAGCATCTTCAATGGGTCATCAGATACACAAACTGGTTTCATCTTGCAGCAGAAGTTGAGTAAGCTTGTATTTCAAAAGTATCACCCTTGAAGATGGAAGTCTGGAAGTCTGATTTTTAGTGTAGCTCTGTTGTGTTCACTGGAACAAAAAATGGAAAGGATACATTTTGAATGAATTAGGATTAAATGCTGACTCTAAAGACAGGAAGGAGAGCAAGGTAATGTCGCTGTTGTACACCACAATGAAACAAAGACTCAGCTTCAGAAGGCTGAAAAAGTGACTCCTTTATTCTCAGAAAATGTTTCCCCTCTTATAGTATTTTACACAGACCAATTTGATTGGTGACAAGACAAACTTCTTCCATCACATTGGTCAGACCAGAGGGACATCAAGAAGAAGCCCCTCCTTGGGGAAATGTGTAAACATTCTTGCCATTACCAAAACACATCTCCTTACAGAAAGTTCCCTGGGAAAGGAATTTCAGAAACCAAAACATGTCAGGCATGAACCAGGGCTATAAGGTAATGCCTTAATATGATAGGCTGAGTTAGGACTTTCTGTAAACTGCATTTTGAAAAGGTGAAGAAAGTGAGGCATATGGGGCTGGTGATGAAAAGCTGTGGGAAGATCAGTTGAATTGGCTTAAATTCAAAACCCCATTCTTGGTGACATAAAATAACCTGAAGTAAGCATCTGTATGTGGATGCTACTAGGAAACTGTGATATGGAATTTCTTGAGTTGTCTCTGAAGCATTATCAGACACAGAGCCAATACACTAATACAATTCCCTTTGACAAGTGCTAAAACATCTAGGCATTTAAAAAGTTATGAAAAAATGACTGACCATAATTTATATGATGTGAACATATGTTAGTTTTAGAATAGTCTTACTGAAAAAGCTTGCTCTGAAAATTGGTGATTGCATAATTTTGATGACTATAAATAGAGCAGTAAAGAGTCTTATTAATGAAACTCCTAGCCTCTTCCCTTATTATGAGATTTGTTAGGCTTTGACATCTGAACATCAGCTAGGGAGCATAAAGGTTATATTAGTGTCAACAGAGTGTCTGCAGACAAGTCCCCAAGAAGCATTGTGTCCTGGAGAGCAGAGCTTGTCTGTGGATGAGTAGCTGGGGATGCTGAAGTTCTCCTTTCATACTCATTGGTGCAGCATGGCATCTTTCTTCCTTCATTGCTTCTATGCAGACAAGGCAATACAAATTAATTAGAACTCTTTTTGACTAGCATAGCATTAGAGTCACAATTAGCAGTATTTTGGATAATTAGCTTCTGTGCTAGAGAGTTCCATGATTGCATTTGGGAGACTGCTAGTTAGTAGAATCCTGTTAAATTGAAATCTAGGTGCATAGATACTTTGTAGTCTCTTGGGAAACAAAAATGAAAATGTTTTAAAAGGGATTTTATTCATTCAGCTCAGAAATGTTTCAGAAATATTTTCCTGTCTGGGTGGTAATCCACTTGTTGCCAGTCATCAAATAGTTTGGGTTTGATTGCAAAAACACTTGTTGGAGTCATAAATCAGTCAATGGATTACTTATGTTCTTAGAGTTATGGCTGTGCATAACTAATGGTAGGATCAGCATCTGGCACTGTGAATTCTTTAATAGAGAATGATATTGTGATTTGTCTGTTTACAGTGTTTCACAGTAAGGCTCTAATTGCTATTTCCTCTGCACTGGAATATGTATCAGACTCCAAATTATATGTAATGCCTATCCTTTTATTATACATAAAAATAATGCATTCACAATGATATGAACACTTTTCACTCCCTGATATATTTATTCCCTCAGCACTGGTGAAGTAGGAGAATGCTTAGATGACAGACAGAGCGCTGAAGAAATGAGGCACTGAAGCTGAGAAGCTTTTAAATGTCTTTATTCCATTAATTTTGATTATCTAAATAACTTTCACGTATCTGTTTACAGAGATCCTCTGACTAAAGAGGGAATTATAACCAGGTCTCCTGAGTCCTAAAGGCACACTTTGGTCTTTGGATGGCTGTTCCTCCAAATAGCTGCCCCAATCTTACATCTGTAACATTTATTTCAAGCGGTTGTTGATAAATATAGGCCTGAATTGATGTGTTCTGTTGAATGCTTTCATTTCCCAAATTCCATATGTATGAATGTAGAATTTTAGACCTTTGAAAGGAAAACTTCATGATTTTATATGTAGCACCTGTCATGTCTCTTTTTCCCCGAAATGCTTATTTTGTTGTCTTTTTTTCTTAAGAAATAATTACTTTGATAAAAATGTACTGGGGATATAGACATATGTTCCCTATAGTAGTTATGGATGGTCTTTCTTAGTACAGTTCAACATGGAAAAAGATTCAGTATCTTTTACTTCTCAGTCGTTAATTTCTCACACCTAACCAAAAAATAAGAGTAGCAATACTCTAAACAGATTGCACCAAGCCATGCGGTACTGGAAGAATTGAGTTGTCAACTTGAGTTGACATTTGAGTTACACAGTAGACAAACTCAGTCCTCCTCTGTTCACAGGTAGCACACTGTCATTTTGGACACTGGCTGAGAAGTCTCAGCTTTCTTTAGTCCTCTGAAGCATTTCAAGTTCCTGTTTGAATTTTTACTTTTAAATATTGCGGTGAATCCTGGGTAAAATCTGAAATTACTTGTTCAAAGGCAAAAAAGTTGTAAGAAGTCTAAAACTTGGACTTGTGTCCCACCTAGCCAGTGGATCCCTTTTTCTGTTTCAAAGTCCCATTAGCTTCTGGGTCCATCACAGCCTGCCTTGATACCAAGTCCACTAAATTATTGAAAACAGAAGCTAAGTGTTTATTAGATATTGATCAAAACTTTTAAGGTTTTTTTGTTTGTCTCTTGCTTTGGTTAGTTCTGAATGAAATTATCTGATTTGTATTCACTTCATATGCCTTTAGTCTCTTTTAACGTGGAGTAGATTCAAGTTCTTCATGAAGAGTATACAGAAGCTGCTCAGTAGACTGAAGGTGATTAACTAATCAAAAGAAGAATTAATCCTTTTTTGCCACTTCACTTTAACCTCTTGACTCTTTGTTGGCAAGATAAAAGGATAGATTGTTTTCCACAAGCCCTGTTTTTTGGAGTGAAACTCTGCCCATCCCCATCTTTGTGTAGTAGGCTGATGGTCACTTTTAAAATTTTCTTACTGAAGATCATTTGCTTCATCCTACAGCCAAAGCACAGGGTCTGAAAGAAAGCAAAAATGCATAAATTTCTCGATTGCCAACATGTCCATGTACCTCAAAGACTGTCCAAATGTTTACCAGGAAAGATTCTGAAGCCTGGTTGGCTGCTGCTGCTCACTAACTGTATAGCATTATTGTGAATGCTCACAGGTGCATTGTGTGACTTTGAGGGAAGAGGAATATTTTCTTTTCTCTCTGTAGTTTATGCTTTGTGGACAGGCCAACAGAAAAAGCAGGTAGCCACTTAACCCTATGGACTGGTAACTAAAGGCAAAGAGCCCATCTCTTCTGCTTTGCAGAATATTGTTTTGTGGGAAGTGTTGCAAGACAACTTTCTAATTCTGGTCTGAATCTATGGTAATGAACTTACTTGTTACAAATTTTGTTCATGTAGAGTAAACTAATATTTCCTGTGGAAGTATATGGGTAAACATTTTCTGAATTGTTATGAACACAGAGGTGTAATGAGAAGGAACTTCTAGCCTGAAGCTATAGGGTCTGTGAACTAAACTAATGATTGAAGCAATCATTCTGTCAATGATGTGTTCTAGCATCTTGGCCTATGTTTATTTCCACATATTGAGTATAAGTAAATACCTCACAGAAGTAATCTTTTAATGAAATGCAATGTTCTAATGAAATGCAATGAAGCAATATCTGACATATTACTACAACCTTTTAGCAGAGGCATTAATTAGCTGTGTTTAGGCTAATTGCATATTACTTACTGGAGAGGCCATTCTCTTCAACTGATTATTTTTCTCACAGAAAAGGCAGAACACAGTTTTTGCATATAAAATTAGCATGAACATTGCTTTGGAAAAGAAAGTGGACAATGACTCCAGTGCAACTCACTGTAGAAACATAGAATATGCAGAGTTGTAAGGGACCCACAAGTATCATCAAGTCCCACTCCTGACCCTGCATAGGACATCCCAAGAGTCACGCCATGTGCATGAGAGCATTGTCCAAATGCATCTTGAACTTGGACAGGCTGTGCTGTGCCCACTGCCCTGGGGAACCTGTTCCAGTCCCCAGCCACCTTGTGGTGAAGGACCTTTTCCTGATATGTGACTTAAAACTCCCCTGACACAGCTTCAGGCCATTCCCTTGGGTCCTGTCACTCTTCACAAGACTGAAGAGATCAGTGTCTGGCTCTCTATTTTCCCTCAGTCTTCTCCAGGCTGAACAAGGCAAGTGACCTCGGCTGCTCCTCATATGACTTCCCCTCCAGACCTTTCATCCTCCTCATGGCCCTTCTTTGTAGGCTTTCTAATAGTTTAGTAACTTTTATGTTGTGGAGCCCAAAACTGCACACAGTGCTTGAGGTGAGGCTGCTCCAGTGCAGAGCAGAGTGGGGCAATCCCCTCCCTTGCCTGGCGGGCGATGCTGTGGCTGATCCCACCAGGACATGCTTGGCCCTGCTGACTGCTAGGGCACAATGACTCATGTTCAGTGTTCCATCAACCAGGACTGCCAGATCCCTTTCTGCAGCACTGGTCTTCCAGCCTCTCCTTCCTCTGTCTATACACAACCACCAGAGTTGCCCTGTCCCGGGTGCAGAATCTGACATTTGCCCTTTTTAAACTTCATACACTTGCTGTTTGTCCATCTCTAATTTGTCAAGGTCTTTCTGCAGGGCCTCTCCTCCCTTAAGACAGTCAACAGCTCCTCCCAATTTAGTGTCATCAGCAAACTTAATACTCCTTTGAGACCTGTGTCTCTGTGTGAACTTCAGTTTTAAGACGCAAACAGCACAATATTGCAATCTGACAATTAATGCAGAAATTCATTAATGTAGGAATATGTTAATAGTATACAAAAGCAATCTGCATGAGAAAAGTTAAAAGCATAATGTATAATGTTGGGTTTCATGGTTTGTGGTGACAGCTCATCATGCAAGGAAACATGGTCCCCAGTGTTCAAGGGAAATAAACACCAAGAAAGCAAACCATAGCTAATTGTCCAAGTCAGTTGGGTGTAAAGTGTAAAATTAAGTTGTGATAAAGTTCTAGACAACTCATTTATATGGTAAGACCTAATCATGACTGTCATCATAAGATTATTTTTTTAAAGTATTATAAGGTATATAACAATGGAAAATAAGTAGCAGTCTGAGTGGGAGACTGAGGAGTAATTTTTATTCCTGTAATGTTTATAAATGACAGTGGTATTACCAATAGTGATGATAGGGTGAAAAATTACAGTGATGTGAGGGTAAAGGCAGACAACAAAGGAAATGGTAAAATGGAAAAAGTAATCCAGATAGAAGAGATTATTAAAAAGATTGATAAAATAGGGTGGTGAAAATGGAGCCTGGCTTTGTGGAATGCCTGGGGATTCAATAACTTAATTAACAGTCTCAAAGTAATGAAAACTTTGGGCAAACTGTAACATTCTACTATTAAAAAGGTCCGTCTAGGTAACAAAGCAATCCTGGAAAATATGATCATGCAGGGAACCTTGCTGTTATATGCAAAGCTAGCAAAGTAATGGCTGTCATAAGTGAAACCATGAAACACTTTGAGTGGAGGGAGGAATTTCTTTGAGCTATGTAATGAACTTTTGAGAAATTTATCAGACAAATGCATGCATGGAAAATGAAACAAAAAATTGTTTCAGTCTAGACCTGTTGCTCCTATAGCTCCAGGTTTTTAAACCCTGTGAACCTTAGTCATCTCAACTTTTCTCAAATGCACTACATGTAACCTATGAAGGGTTACTTATCAAAAAGATTGACAAATTGTCACTAGCCATCTGGAAAAACCCTTGTAAGCTCAAGCTGTGTGGTGGTTCTTGTTGCTGCTGTGTAGAATGAACTGCTCAATCTCAACAGCAACAAGCTGTGGTTGAAGTTATGTTGTATTGAGTTGCCATATAAATACCTAAGATTCAGTAGGTAAAGTTTATATTAGATAGCAATAATTCACATTTATCAATTCAGATTTGATTTAGAGTTAAAATCTGTTTTTCTGGGTTTTGCACAAATAAATTAATTCCTGGTTTGTTTTTTTCTTTAGTTTCTTCTATTGTTATTCAATTTCTACTTTTCTTCAGCTAAACAGTTTTGTGGTTTGTGGGATACACATTTTAATTTATTTTTGTTATTTCTTCATAGACTTTTTTCTTCATACGTGGATAGTAATGTGAAACAGTCATGATTTATGAACAGATAAGTTAGATGATGATTGGTTTGTTGGAAAAAAGAATTAATAAATCAGAGGAGTCTGATCTGTTCTCACAGAAGGGAAATGGATGTCATAAAATCCATTTTTCCGCCCTTCTTGACATTCTGGAACTTCTAAGATAACAGGTCAGCAATAAGTCACTTTATTATTGCTGTAATGTAATGCCAACAGTTTGAGACAGAACATTTATAAAAGACAGGTGATTTAGAAGAACATAAAATTTAAATAAAATTTAAATGAAAGAAATGCCACAACTCCTCATGCTTGAGCGTTCTGTGGCAGGAATTTTGCCTTTCTTCTGGATAAAGACAGCCTTGATCTAAATCCTTAACTAAGTGCACCAGCATGGCATCATGTGCAAGGACATAGATTATAGCCAGCTGGTTCTCTGCTGTCTTTCTGAATCTATTTGTCCATTATGTCTTCTTTACTTCTGAAGAAAAAGCTTTAGCACATGTATTCTCCCATCATTACAACTTGAAAGGATCCACTTGAACTATTTTGAAGGAAGCAAGGGAAATGTGTGGTTTTTTGTCATTGGGGTTAGAAGTCCCTGAACTCAGGTTTGGGGAGTGGGATGAAGGATTTAAGAAACTTTTTTCTTTTTCTGCTGTCTCAAGAAATGTTAAATTTCCTTTCCTTCTCATGATTAGTGATATTTCATGCATACATTTTTTCCTTTTAGGTAGTTTGAGTGCCATTGTGTTCAGGAAAAGTTTCATGCCTGTCTGTCAAGGTGCTTTGCTTGCATTAAGGTTGGAGAGAGGGCTGAAAGCTTAGCCATACAGTTAAAATACCATAGCTATATTGTGCATGAAGAACAACTGTCCATTTCAATTCAAGATGTAATGGAGTGCTTGAATGCAAATTTTTCTGGGGAGAGGAAAAAAGGACAAAGTTGTTATTGCTGAATGAATTCTTACATCTTATTGCACATAAGTGGGTATTTTGTGATGAGTGTAGTCTTTATTTAAACAACTGTATGATCCTTGTGATTAGGCATAAATCTTCAGGATGTGAGTCACTGGTGTAATAGTCTCTGCCTGAATCTGTAACTATTAAATAATGGTTTAATGATAGCAGACACTGAGTTACAGCCTCAGTGATATATCAGCCTCTAGTACCAGTGTAACTGCTTAATTACTGCTAATTTACAGGACAGTACAGGACTGATCATATTGCAGATTTACAGAATGGCTGAGAGGGGTTTTCTTGCATCACTCCAGATGAAGCCAAAGGGAATCCCATTTCTTATTTTCACCTTTTATGATGAAAAAAGGGCTAAAGTTAAAGTCATTAAATGGGAGACTTATGAACACTCTACTTTTCTTGAGTTCAAAACAGATGTACAATTGTAATTAATTCTTAGTTTGGCGGCTCAGGTGATGACATCCAGGGTTATCTTCTTCTAATTGACTCTTGTCCAAAATACTTGTGAAGGAATGGACCATTTGTCAGTTACCTGGTCTACAAGGAGCAGGTGTTAGAACATAAAAGCTGATGATTGTTCCATTGTTTGCAGCCCTGTTAGTCAAATCCTTAGAAGTCAAGAGTGGTCATTAGTACTGAAATTTGAAGGCCTGTTTGAAATAAAGCTTTGTCTTAAGGACTTCTTGGTGGTTTATGTCAAATTTCACCTTGAGTTATTGTTTGTTCTTCTAGCTTTTTCACTGAGTAAGGGTAGATCTTGGACTGATAGAAAGTACAGCAGCTCAGCTGAAACCCACAGCAGCACCAATTTTTACCTTGTCTATGAACTTTCTCTCTAAAGCTTAGTGATTATGAGTAGAGTTATGTTTATGTCATTTATTGTTGCTGCCTAGCTGGGGAACAGGAGAGTTGCTAGCAGTACAGGCAGCATTGCTTCCCACTGGCAATACATTTAGTCTCTGAAAAGAATTCATTTAACTGAGTGTAAATACAAGGAAAGGCTGGGAGATAAACTGTCTTTATAGACAGAGGTTTGAATTAGTGCCTGTATGTGGATCCCAACTCAAGGCATGTGGCCTATAGACTTTAAAATAAATACAGAGCCTGCTCACATCTCAAATCCATTGAGGAGAATTGTATTACTATGTAGTAATAATTATTGGTATTTTTTAATGACTAGCTTAATACAAAAAGCCTTTTCTTCTTTCTTTGATTTTTCTTGCACTTGTACATGGCTCTAATCCCCACCTCCCCTTTTAATTTGTTTTCAGGATACTTCAGCATAGAAGGGGATTGTGGTGTACTGGTTGAAATCTATGCTGGTAATGCAATAACTTCTCAGCAGACACTTATGAACATCAGCCAGGAGTCCTTCATAAGAAATTGTAGTGAGTTCACTTCTCATTTTCAACTTTTTGTTCTGTTTGCATCTGTAAGAACTGAGATTGAGCTAGTAAGAAAGTGGGAATAGAGAAAAACTTAATAAAACTAAGAGGCAGGCTATAGATTTTGGTTAGTGTAATACCAACAGTTTTACTGTTGTTGGATAAGAAATTTTTTTGAATGTAAATTTATCAATTCAGCCTTTAGACACTAATTCATCAAAGCAAAGAGTTATATTTTTGAATAATAAAACTCAACTTGACAGTAAATGAATCATAAGGATTAAAGGTAAGATTTTTTTTTTTAAATCATAAAGTTTAAAATGATAATCTGGAGGTGAGGTTTAAACTGTTCATGGGTAACTGTGCTGAATGATTTTCAAAGGCAATGTATGCAAAGAATATTATGGCTGTTCAAACAAAGTTATTAAAATCTTTCCAGAATTAATCAGGAAGAGGGCAAAATGATAATACCTTAATTCAAGTATCTCAGTTACCAACTGATCTAATTTAGTGGGAATCTTAAAAACTCTCCTGAGAAGGAGGGGAGGTCATATTCCAGAAGACAGAGTAGTTTACTTCTTTATTTAGCAATGGTGTATTTAGGTCAAGTTTTCCTTGCCCCCTTTAATGCTAACATAAAACTCTGTCTGGCCAGAACTGGCTTCCAGGGATAACAGAGTGAGATGATAGTGTCTCTTTTCAAAGCATCTATTGATTTTAGACTATATTACATAATTGTGTAGGGAATAGTAAAATAGAACCCTTGTCATCTCTTTGGAATCAATGGAATGGAGCTATCAGGAGGTTTTGAGTAAAAATTGATACAGAATCATAGAATAATTAAAGTTGGAGAACTTCCCTAAGATCATGTAGTCCATCCATTGCTGTGTGTGAGAAGAGAATTTTCATTGTAATGATTTGGTTGTAAGTGGAAATTTGCTGGGGAATAGTGCATTATTCTCCAGTGTAAAAGGAAGAAGTTGCACTATGTTTGTTTGTTATTGTACCATGCATCTGCATCTTGCAAACTTTAGATAGATGCATTTCTTTGTGGTCAGATTGCACACTCACAGAATCCTGAAACAGCTGTGTCTACTTCTTTGTTATTTCTGAGAGTGAAACAATGATATTTTTATGGTAACAAGAAGTCTGTGTTAATTGAAGGTGGCTTTTATTTTGATGAGCATCACTTGTGGAAGTACTTTTTAATATTGCAGAATGCAGAGGGAGTAATCTCCCTGTTTGCAGTATACTACTATGGGGCATCTCACACAAGATGTTTTTTATTTTCAGCTCATTATTTTTGCTATGTTCAATTATTCCATCTGAAATTTTATTGTTTTTGGTGGCAGGATCTTTTCTGTAATCCACTGAGAGGAAGAGGCTTCTGCTGTTTTTACTTTTGCAATTACCCTCTGCTCCTTTGTCTGAAAGACCTGATGTAGCAATTGGCAAAAACACAAAATGATTTAGTTAGTGCAGTTTCTGTCTAAGCAGATTTTTTGACAACCCTTTAGCCCTTGTGCTGTGCTATGATGAGCCTAAAGGTAGACTTAATTCCTGACTTCATGTTGACTTAAATATTTCAAGCTTTATCTCTTTTACCAGCCTAGTGGAGGTTCTGGTTTCTTCATAATTTAAATTACAAAAGTATTGCAACTAAATTCTGCTTTTTTACTGCTGGAAGGTGGCGTATCCAGGAGATTTTTTTGTCAAGGTAATGCATTTGTTCCATTTTTTGGTGCCAGTGGGTTCTAGAACAAGGGCAAGACAGAACTTATTAGTCTTTTTGTCAGTGAAAATGTGTTTTTCCTGAAAAGTGGCTTTAAAGTGATGGAAATTTATTTTCATGGAGATGCTTTATAGCATTCTTTTTCCTGTGTGTTATTCAGCAGACATAAAGTAATTTCTTTACTGTTTTTCTTAGTCTTTTTGCAGACAAGTTGCTGAACACCTGTCTCTGCTATAAATGTCCATATTCATTCAGAATAGTCATATACTAATATTGATTCCTTGAGCATGCATAAATCTGCAATGTAAATAGTTCTATCAGGTCATAAGAGAGAAGAAAACTTTTGTTTAGTTCTCTGTGGAGTCTAATCCAGAAACTAAGCTGTGAAGCAGACAAGTAAAACGTAGGCAATTGTGCTGTGACATGGAACAGGCCTAGTAAAGTAGTTACTGAAATTTTGTAAAGAAAAAGGTATCCTGAGACAAGGGCACAGGCCAAATTCAGTGTTTGAATACATCAAAATAGGTTTCTTCAAAGGAAGACAGGAGTGTCACCAGCTTACAAACTGTTTTCCAAGGAAATGTAAGTAGGGTGATATTTGTGAAGCCAAGCGGCATGTGAGGATTTGTTGCCGTGCCTGTTTTTCAAGCTGGCTGGCCTCGGCACAGGTAACAGTTTTTCTTTCAGTGAGTTCTTTTTCGCTCGAGCTGCTCCTGTGTGGCGATGGGTGGAGGATGAAAAGGGGGGACTCTGGAGACACTGGGTCACATGAGTTTATTGGAACCCCGGCATGGGGTCCTCACCTCGAGTGTCAGCGTGCCCGAAGACCCGGTTAACTCTCGGGTGAGACCTTATAACTGGGGGTGTTACACAGAAAAGGGAACCAATGAGGTTTAACAGGGAGGTGGCTCATATCATAAACAAACATACAAAACAAACATACAAAACAACCATACAATGAATATTAGAAGGTGACAATCAGGATTCTGTCCAATCACTCAATGCTTCTCTCAGAATCTTCCAGAAGTGGGGAGCGACCCCAAAAATGATAGCAACAGGAGGCTGTCCATGAAGTGATGGACAGATAACTGTCTTTGGGGGGGGAAGACTTAGGGAGAATATAGAACCAATTACAGAACTGTTACTGGAGAAAAAACAGGGATAAATCAAACGTGGGTAACAAAAGGCATACAGAGAACAACCATTTTACAAAAGAATGTTAACTTATGAATCAAACTTAATATTAAAAAATGCACTCCCACAAGGATTTGTCTGTTGTCAAGTGAGGTTACAGTTTTCTGTCCACCTCTGTAATATCAGCACAGTGCTGACAGGGGGCTGCCGTGCCAGCCTTGTGTGTGCCAGAAGGGAGACTCCCTTCCTGTGTTCCATGAGTGGTTTGTGGTGACAGAAGCAGATACCACAGTAACTCAAAGCACTGCAAAGCCTCCGTGCTTGGCAACACAAACTGTATCTTGCACTGATGAACAAGAGCTCAAGGAATGCTTGTCCTGTGTGTCCTGGCAGTGCTCAATTACTCCGGCTGTCCTTGTCAACTCCTCCTGCAGTTTCCTTGTTATTTGTGGTATACCTGTGCACTCATATGGTGCCATTCACTAGCAATCTCCATTCCAGTCCTGTTTCCTCATCTTTTATCCATTTCTGCCCTGCCAGCTCCTGGTAGGTAGCTCTTGATCTCACTGTAGTCCTGCCTGTGCTCTAAACCTGGTATCTTTTCTTCATGCTTTGTTCTTGAGGGGTATAAGCCCTAAGGAGATCCTGAGATGCTGAACTGAGAGATCTGGGAACAAACCAGACGGGGCTTTACGTATACGGGGTTATGTATAGTGCTGGCACGCCAACAGGATTTTCTAGTAGACAATTAATTGGTTTTTAAAAATAGTCCAGCTTTTGGTTTTCAAAAGCAAGCAGGTTGTCAAGAATAAATATGTAGTCAGTGAGTCTGAGAGTGACACTCACAGCGCTGGTTACTACTCATGCAGTGAACTGACTTAGCAGAATTTTTTTCTACTTTGTAGTCTTTTTTCAGTGGTTAGTGCATAAAAGCCTACCAAACTTAACAAGAGGCAAGTAACCTCTGAAGTAGAAATTCATGTTTAAAGATGGTACAAGAAATATAGAGAGGGGACATTTTTAATAACCATGCAGGAAAAAAAAGTGCACTCGATTGAATGACTATGGCAAACACCCGATTTTAGGTATAAAAAATTCCTTGTTCTATCTCTCATGTCTGAAAGATGTGGGTTTTTTCTGGAGAAAAATGGGGAGAAAGAAAATTCTTGTGATTTAATGGAACTTAGAATGTAACTATGAGAAGATTCAGACAGTGGCTATCCCAGGTTGACAGTGACTGGGGAACTATTAATTTGATCTTGGATAACAGAGCTATTTGAACTATTTTAACCCCATGTTTGCTGCTCCATGGCTTTTATTCTTATCTCGATTCCCTCACCTCCTCATTAATGGAACTAATCTTTCGGCAACGATCCAGTCTTCTCTTTGGAGAATAAATCCTGTTCAACTGATTGTGGGGTTTTTTTTCTGGGGGGGGAGGGAGTTGGTTTTGGTTGTTGTTTTGGTTTGGTTGGTTGTTTGTTTTTTTTTGCATTCCAATCAGTTCTCAAGTAGTGATGTTTTGGAAGATACCTTCACAAATCTTCTGCCAGCAACAAAAGTATCTAGAGACAGAACCCCTTTTTTTCTTTGGCAACATGGATGCTTAAGTGCAAGCCAAGCATATGGTGTGAATGACACAAGTTATTTCTTGGTTGGGAGTTACCTTTTTTTTCCCTGTTCTGTAGCTACTGCTGTTGTGTGGGTTTCTTGTAACTCTTCTCAAGTATTTTTATTTGATAGTAAAATTACTTTCTAGAAAAGTTTGTCAGTCATTCCTGTGGCAGTACTTGAAAACTTTTCTTTCCATTTCTTTGGAAAACATGTTATCTAGATCTTCTAGGATATCTTGCACTGCATCTTATTCATTTGGATCACCTTTAATCAGCATACAAGAGTGTTCTGTATCACAAGTCTGGAAATGGGAACCAGGAATCATTACTGTCCACTGTGCAAAGATGTGGAGACTTGGTTAGACACATGCACACACATTCTCTGGGGAGCCAGGGAAATACTTTTTCACAAAAATATGGTCAATTGTTGTTCCTCAAGCTGAGAATTGAAGTTCCTTTGTGTCCTCCCAGCCTCTCTTATCTTGGAAGCTATGTATTCAGTAGGACTCAGCTCCTCCTTTTTTTGAAAGTCAAGGTATTTTCTCCCTCTTCAACAGTTATGCTTTTACAGAATTTCTGCTCTGTTGTGACTGCAGTTATTTATTCTGGGTCTGGTTTCATGCATCTGCTCTATATTCAGAGAGCCAAGGTATTGCTCTCACATCAGCCTTACACCTTTTCCCACTATCAGAGCAATACTTCAAACTCCTCATTATTCTACTGATCCTTTTACCACTAACAGAAGTTGAAACTGATAGAAAATCTGATCTTTTAGAGCAGTGATATGGAACCTCTGTCATATGGGGGGGAAGGGGCAGAATGGTGTAAAATTCCAAAAGCATGGGGAGAGTACTTGAAATATGATAAACTTCTTTTGTAAAAGAATCATTATTGCTATTGAATATGTGTCATATAAATTATGCCAGTCAGCTGTTCTGTTTATATCTTTTTCAGGTAATGCCATATCATATCATTCTTTATATGAATGGAATAGCAAAAGAAACTTCACAGAACTGAACTTCAACATATGTTTTGGTTGGTTAGTGGTTGTGACAGAAAGTCAGTGGAGAAAGAATCATCTTAATTTTTGCTGGCTCAAGATCCACTTTAAATTTAAGCAAAAAAACGAATGCAGGGTGAGAAAATGTAAAACAGTTTAGTATTTTGCCTGTGTTTAGGATTTTCTGGTGTTCTTTGTGGACTAGCTAATGGATTTTTGTGGACTAGCTAATGGTTGTTTTTCTATGATTTTGGTAGTATAGTAAGTTGCCATTTTTAAATGAATGATTTGACAAATATTCTTCATTTGTTCTAATAGCTGAAGGCTAGATATGAGCATATGGAAGAGTAAATAGATTCTTGTTATCAATCTGTTTGGGAAAAAATTAATTCCCTTTTGCAAACTGTACTGTGTATTCATCGAGACAAGGAGAAGGTTGTAAAATCTTGATATGTACCTTAAAAAACAAATTAAAAAATCCTCTGTATACGACATTGAATTTGTTGGAGTAGTTAGAAAGATCATTTATATCCCCAGTTTCCCCCCCCCAGTAACCATGAGACATTAATAGCTTTCTTTTTTCTGTTATAAACAAATTGCATTTCTATTACAGAGAGGCAGCCAGTTAATTTGTAGGAAACATTGACACCAGATCACAAAGTCTGGCTTTCTTCTTTCATTTCTGCTCCAAAACTGCATCTGATATTTTCTCAGTGTTGGAATGTAGTCTGGGAATCTGCAGGTAGTTGATTTTTCTAGGATTTCTGTAGCGCTTCTTACGTTTGTGTATATTTGCCTGTTTCTCAATGCAGTTGTTCAATGATTTTAATGTGGAAAGAAATTCCAAGTGCATTTGTTGCATATATAACTAAGCACAAAGCTTGTTGTATATATTGGTATAGGAAAGCCTGAAGACTGGACATAAAGGACAGTTTCACTCTGATATGTAGCACTTCATTTTTCTTGTCCTTATTGAGTATCATTAAGGTGTGCTTTAACACCTGACTCAGCAGAAGTGTTTGTTTCAACACAAGTCGTTTTCCTGGCTTCTAAAGGAGCAAATACAGGCAGATCCGTGTTAGGGGTAGGATTCCTTACCTGTGCAATTGCTTTCCCTTTATAGTATGTCTGACCAAAGCTGTCTTGAAATCTTTATTACTGTCTGTGAAGTGTGCTACTTGTTTTGCAGTAGTGATTGTTGATATGTCTGTGCTATTTTTTGTACCTAAGCTTATCTGCTGCTAGCTCTGAAGTATCTCTACATCCTATTAGTTTTAGGGTGATTACATGTCTAACAAGCTATGAAAAGGAGTTTTAGGACCAGAAGCAAGCTGTTTGGCTGCTTTCTCCTTCCTCTGTTAGCACTGGTCCTGCTACCCCATACACATTAGCCTGGCTAGGTGACAGCAATTGCATGACTTAATAGGGTGACATGAGGGTGCTGTGGTGCAGGGCATACATAGGATGAGAAGGGAAGATCATGATGCTTTTATGATCACTTTTCTGCCTTATTGAAGTTGCCAGTCCTCAGGGGAACTGCTCCAGGTGGGTCACCTCACCTGGCCCATGTCTTCTTGATGATGCATTTGTCTAAATATTTTCAAGGTTCCAAACTCAACCAAATGAATGAAGGCTGTGAATACATTAGAACACACTTCTGAATAAAAGCTTACTCTGCCTAGTGTAAGCTCCTACTGAGTAGAGCTTCAGGTCAAGGCAAAGCTGTACCTTTGATCTTGAAGGTGTTGCTGGCTGCCTTAAGTTTTTCAGTTCTCATACAAGATATAGATTTCAGTGCTGCAAACAGGAGAGAGCCACTGTCTGGACTGCTCTGTGAAGTCCTTTGATGCTGGAACATTTTCCTGTCCTTGGTGAGACCTCATCTGGCAGAACCTCTGCAAATCTGGAGATGCTGTCCAGGAAGTTTTCCTTTGCATTCAAGGGGAAGCTTGCCTGAAGTCTTGATGTATGTAGTATCTACATGCTTGATTTGTTACTTTCATTTGCATATGAATTTATGGGCAATGTTGTGGAAGAGCTGCTGAGCATTTCAATGGCAGATTTGTAGGATTTGATTGGTGAATGCCTACTGAATAAATTATTAGTTTGTTGGTTTTGCATTTTTTAAAACCTAAAGTGTGTAAATGCAAGCAAGCTGGGCAATTTTCATGGTAAGTGTGCTTGGCAAGTAGAATTCATGCGGCTGTTCCTGATGTCCCTTTTTCTGCTTGCATCACAAATATCACAGTGAAAAACTCAGTGTTGTGAAACTTAAGAATAGTGATTCCAGAGGCTGTTGCAGTGTACCTCTAATAGGTTTGGTATTTGTAAGGTTAACCCTTTGCTTTGGGAAATCTGATTCCAGTTGTAATACAATATGCATGTTTCAGTTTTATAGATGGGAGAGAAGCAATTCAATTAACCAATCTAAATACAATTTTTATTTAAATACCCACAACAACTGATTAACTGACTGATAAAGAATTATCTTTGACTGGTCTCAACAGATCATTTTGATTTATGAACGTAGAACCACTTGAATCTGATCATGGACAGGAAAACACAAATTGAACTGAATGCATTATTTAATACAAGGAACTCACAAGGCATTTGTAAACAGTGGTATATCCTTAGTATCTCCTGCATCTTTTGTGGCAATCTTTGGAGGTATTCTTTAACAAATAGCCCATAGTACTTGGGACTCTAAATTTAAACTCGTCTTGAATTAGAGGAAGAAGTTCAGCAGTAAATTTCTACTTGAAATGGGCACTCCAAAAGCCTTGAAATAAATGCAGAAGGAACAAGAGTTTCTCTAAATTCTGTATCTTGGTGGACACAGCCTGAAAGGTTTTGAAATTTGTATCAGTGAAATAGGTTCTTCTTCACTGGTGTGAAAAAAATTCCCCAGTATTAAAGGAGAAACATCTGCTTCCAAAACACCTGAATGTTTTTATTTGGATGAAAAAAGCACCAACTTCTGAAGCCTATTCTGCTCTCCTTTTTTTTCAGTTCCTTCTCTGTTATTTTTGAAAATATATGTTGGGATTGATCAGTGACCTTCCTCAGTGGCACATTTAGTAACCAGATGTAAGCATGCTGCAAATACCATGCTGTGCAGGTCTGCCAGTGCCTCCCAATTATGACAACGTGTTGTAGGTGAACTGGAAGGAAGGCTGTCGAGGAATTCCTGCCAAAGAGATCCAGGCTGCAATCTGCTGAGTGCATCCTGCCTGAGTACCCTGAGCTTGCTTGGATTTTATTTTTCCTCTCAAGATCATGCCTTTATATGGAAGACTGTTGTGAATCCTGATTTAGTATTTTGCTATCTATGCTAATTTGTCACACTTGAGTGGTTTAGGTAGCTTGAAGAATCACTGTCACAGGTATTGACAAAAGTAAGTCTTAATATAAATGTGTGAAAGTGCAACAAAATTCAATGGCAATGTTTGCTCTATTATTTACTGTGTCAATGAAGCATACAAAGGAACATCAGCTTAAAATCACTTGAACGATTTACTTGGATACCAGGGATGCAAGTGATAAGAGTGCAAAGGGTAAGGAAGACCTTCCCATAGAGTCACAAAGTTCAGAGTGGACCCCACTGACAAACTTAGCCTTAGACCTGATCAACATTTTATGTTTAAAGGATTTAAGTAATACTTAATCAATTGAATAATTCAGCATTTATAAAGTAATTAATATAATTGCAGAAGTTACTTAATTATCATTCTGAGATGTCAGTATTTATGCCATACTTGCTATAGGTAAATCAGTTCAATCAATTCACACACATGAACACACACAGACACAATGAAATGTGTACAGAAGTACCTGTGAAAAATTCCCTCTGATTTCAGTCAAATACCTGTGTCAAGTGCCTTGGCTTTTCTCAGCAAATGAAGGTTGAGACTCAAGGAGTGAGACTTTATTAGCCTATGCCCTGTCATCAGCTTTTGCACAAACATGAGAGTTTGCAAGCTCTGAGAGCCATCCTACTCAAGGGGAGATTCTAGCGCATCCCACTGAAGTCCAGGGAAGCTCAAAGGGCCTCACTTAGGACCTCTGTTTATAGGGTAGCAAGATGTAGTCTGTAAAATTTCCATCCTCAGATCACTAATCACTGGAGTTTCCTAAACCATTCCAAATTTTTTCCAATACAATTTCAAATTGTTTTCAAAACTCTAGCCACAATGGTATTACTTCCCTTGGGTTGTGGTTCAGGGAAGGTCGCAAGGCTGTAAGTGGGGGACTGACTGTGCTCTTGTCCTTCATCTCAGGGATGTTCCCAACTTAACCATGCAAGAGTTCCCATATGGTCAAGGGAAGCTTTACCATCCAACTCATCACACAAAGGCCAAGGCCCAGTGGGGATTTCTGAGGTTGTAGAGTGGTTCCAAGGAAGAGTGTGGGGAGGAGAATGGGCCACCACGAAGACTTGAGATGAGAAATGAGGGTTTTTAAAAATTGTTTTAATAGTCATGTTTAGCTTTATAAGTTGGTTTGTGTTTTCTTTTTTTCCTTTTTTTTTTTTTTTTGCAAGTTTAGCCAAAGTCAAAGGAAGGGCAGGGTAAACTGATGCTGGTTATTCTGTCCTTGGTGACATGAAAGTTAAACCTGTTCTCTACCAAGGGAATCTCCCTGCAAAATGACTGTTCAGGAAGCAATGATATCTCTTCATCACATATGTTTTAGAGGCAGACTCCAGTAGGAGCCTGGGCTGAAGTACTATGAACTGTTATACTGAGGAGTAACATGTTTCAGAAGATTTCAAGATGAGAAGACCTTTCCTGATGCTGTTTAATTGCAGCTGTTTTGGAGTATTTATTGTGCCCTTCTCGATAAAAAGCTAGCTCTTTATCTGTCTGTTTTCCTTAACTCACTCCTAGCCAAATTAAAGAATGGGGATTGAAGGTTGCAGACATGAGACAGCCCCAGTGCTGCACCAGCAATCACACAAGAGCACATGCTCAGCATGCCTGTTACTACTTTGAGCAGTCTTATTTACATAAACTGAGGATGTCCTGATTTCCTCTGCACTCAGTGAGGGGCGTCAGGAAGCCTATAAGGAATTTTTTGTGACCAGGCTATTTGCTGAAAATGTTTGTTCAAAAATACTAATTCATATGGAAGCTGCTGTCAGTCACAGCTTTTGCTGTGCTACTTAACTGTGTAACCCTGCATGTTCTTGGGGGCTGAGATATAGAGATTGATATGCACCGTGTATCGTTGTAATGTTTTGTTAAAGCAACGTTGTGATTACAGGCACAAATTTCTTCATTTGTTCTACAGAAATATCCTGTAACTTCAGAGAAGAACTACAGGAAGGGTGAAAGTGTTTAGATACCTCTAGCCCACCAAAATATAGCGTGATTATCAATGGATTAGTTGTCCAGGAGGTCATATCATTAAACATTTGAAATGAAATTGTTTCACTAGAGGTACAAGTGTGAGGAAGCCACCATTGCTTTCTTGATATTTGTCAATGAAGAATCCTAAACATTACATTAAGATCTTTTATACATTTATACTGCTGTATTTTTATATACAGCTTTTTCAAATTCATACTCTACATTTAAAAACAACCAATTTGTCAACATTTATTTTGTAATAGCTATAGTTAGAAAAGACTGTTTATTTAACAAGTATACATTTTCTCTATGTGTGTTTCTCAGAAATTGTATGCAAGCAGAGAGAGGACTTCACAGCATGTGTTTAACACCATCAGGTTAATATACTTGGGGTCATTTTTTGTTTCAGTATCCTGGATCTTCTCAGCAGAGTTGTAAAAAACCTGTGGAGATTTTTAAGTTCTTAAAAGAGTATTTCCTGGGTAAAAAAAAATATAGGTATTGCATGACACTTCCTGGATTACTTTGCACTTAAAAAAACCAAGCAAACAAGGAGAAGAGTGTAACAACTACAGTATTGGAAAATACCTGAGTTTTTAGAGTAACAGACTGTTAACAAGCATGGACTGACATTTGAAAGGAAAGTCATTAATGAATGGAGCTCTTTGTTTCAGCGGATTAAAGATCAGGCCATAGATAGAAAAAGTGTGAGTCTGGAATTGTGATACATTTTTATAAGAGTAAAATACTCTATGACCAGGTTCTTTAGTTATTCCATACATGGAGAGTTTAATGTATCAGATTTATGTATTTGAGGATATTCTACCTTATGCAGGATTTTGATTTAGTAACTGATACCACAGCACACTGAAATCACTATACAAGTACAAGTTACACTTAGCAGAACATAACAATTTACTATATACATGAATCACAATGAAAATATGATTCTTGTTTTGCTAGTCTTGTTTGATATGCTCACTGTCACAATGCTGATCATCCCCAGTTGCTGGGAAGGAATGTGGATAAAGCCAGCTCAAGCCTTTCTCTCTTCAAACATCTCTTTATCAATTGCTCAGCTTTGGGTTCAGCAAATATACACTGTCCTGTGCTGGTTTGGCTAACTCAGGAAGACATTCATACTCTTTTGCTTATGTTTTTATCTGTTTGACAACAAGCGTTCACGTAACCAGTCTATCTGTGCAACTGACACAATTATTCAACTAAAACAAAGGCTTTGCTCTGGTTCCTTTTTTTGTTACGTTCAGCTTTCTCTGCAACAGTGATGGTAAGTGGATTTTGTCTGAATTCAGTGGGAACATGTCTGTGTAAGAATGCCTAGCATATTTTCAGAGGCAGGCACCACGAGTATTTTTACATACATCAAGCCATGGAAAAATTGTGAAAAGAGCCCAATTTTTCTTTTTTCAAGTGGAAATTTTTCATTATGAATCTTGTTACTGTATCTTCTGCAGAGAAGAGTCCATTGCCACAGTGGTATTTTTCTCATATATGAATCTCCAGTTTAAACTCTTTTGGCCTTTCTAAAGTTAGTCAGAAAGGTTCTGTTAAGGTCACTGGAGACAGGCCTTACCCTTAGTACTAAGATGCAAAGCTATGAGACATTCATCAAAGCAATATATTCCCCTGGGAGTACAGATCCCATTGGAGTCTAATGTTTACTGATATGCAAACTTTGGTAGAAATTAAACTTAGTCTCTTAGTCATGTTCTCCTGTTTTCATATATATTTGCAAAACTGTGCTGTTGCAGACAGAGCTGAACTGCGTTCAGGTGAACTTAATTTTATGTATTTGTCTGGGAATGGGGCTAAATTGTAAAACAGCTTAATAGACTTGGGACTCATTAGGTGTTCATTATAAATACATTTTTATAATCAGATCTCATGTAATTTTGTTACTGTAGAATTAATACACACATAATGGAAAACACTGTGCATTTCTGCTTCAATAAGTGAAGGAGCCTGTTACATTTCAGCATGTCAAACATAAATGCCACAGGTCAGAGACAACTGAAAAAAAATTTCTATGCCATTGGTTTATTTTGGATAATCCCTACAAACGTTGTGCATAAGGTGCAACTATGCTTTTGGACTGAGACGTAAATATGTCTTCAAATTCCTTTCTCTCCAAAGCAAAAAAAGTAAGAGATTCCCGAAAGTCTCACAATATTTATAGCTAGGGTTTGTTAGTGGAATCTGGTTTGCTTTCTTGTGGTACAAATATCAAGTCCCAAAGCAGGAGAACATTGTCCAGTGTTGCCCTTCCAGCAATGCAAAATGTTTAGGAATAAACATCTACAGATGTGTGCAGTGAACTGATGAGGCTTGAGGCTGTGGAGACAGTCTTGGAATTCCTCTGTGAACAACCATTGAAGTTTACATCCCTTGGAGCTGCTCTTTTCTTCTGGCTGGCGTGCGTGCTGTCTCCGTCGTTAGTGTCGAACACCACGGTCATGCTGGAGTCCATCCTGGACACGGCGTAGAGGCTGCTTTGCCGGGCGGGGTGGAACCTGGCTGCCTTCAGCTCCAGCTCGTCATAGCTGGACACCTCAATGAAGGGGCACCAACGGAAAGCTCTCTTGAAGCCAGCTCGGAACCTAGGAGGAAAGAAGCCTGGTGAAAGCCTGTGCTTGGGAGAGCCAGGCCTTCATCTGGAAACATACACAGTGCTGGCAGGACACTGACTTTGGCTGGTTATCCTTCCCCCCCAGGCTTGGGTGTGGTGAAGTCAGTGTGAGTTTACTTGACTGAAGTCTAAGTAGGGCAAAAAAGATAGTGGTAACAACTCATTTTGGTTTCTCACTTTCTATATGCTTCCCCTGCATTTTAACAGTGGTGTTTTCCTTATGATGATTTTCCTGTCCTTTGCCTGTGCAAAGTAAACAAACACCAACTTTTGTAGAACTGTCCTCACAGAAGTTTTGATTTGATCACTAATGAAATCTGCAGCTGTATTTTCATCTTCTTTCAGCAATAAACTTTGTTACATTCTTTTCTCTAAAATAGCATCCCAAGTTCCAAATTCCAATATCTCTTCTGTGTTTCTCTCCAACAGAGATGCTTCTATGGGAATGATATAATGACTAATAATTGTTCATGTAAAATACTTGGGAAATAATTTTTAATAATTAAGAGGATCCTACAAAGTTGAAATCTGAATGTGAGCAGTATACAAGTAGGTATTTTGAGGCTTTAGAGCATCGGTATTTGCAATACTCATACAGAGGCAGGGATTCACCATAAAGACCATTGTTATGTTTTGTGTGTTTGCATTTTCAGGATAGAAGTTTAATATATTAGAAAAGCAATTCCCTCTGTATCTGTGTATAACTGGAAAAAGAACACTTTTTCACCTAGACCTAAAGCTTACCTGACTTTCTCACTTCTCTTGCTTCTCTTGTTTTGTTTTAACGATCAGTTCTGTTATTTATCCTGTCTGTAAGTTTTTTGGAGCAATGGTTCAACTACTACAGTACTGACTGCAGGTAAAAATTCAGATAAAGTGTTCAGTTAAAGTTAATGGATCTCACAAAAGTGACTTTTCCTTCCTCAAATTTTTAAGTTTACCATGGAGCTCACAAGATGACAACTGAGCAGGTAGATTGCAATTCAGCATTCTCTGTTTACGTGCAGTCCATATTTTGGAAAAATACTGAAAGAACCTCTGATGGAAATGGATTTAGTGACAGGAATTGTAAAACCAAAACAATTTTAAACTGTGTTACTTTTCTTGGCACCTTTCATCCTGTTTCTAATTCAGGGCATGTTTTTTCATCTTGAAATAATGCTCTCTTTATATATTATCCTAATTAGCCTGGAAGATGAGGCTGGGGATAGATGTTCTAACTGTCTGATACTAGATCCAGCAGAGGCATGAATTGGTCTGACTCCCAGCAACAAGCTCTATTTTCCTACTTAATGAAAAGGAAGCAGACATTCTGGTATCTTCATTTTAATATGGAACTTAATTATAAGAAAACTGTCACCAGGATTTCATTCTTGCATCAAATTCTGAACAAAGTGACCTTTAGTATGTCTCAAAATATTAATTTTTTTTTGGCTGTATTCTTTAACGCAGACATTTAATTTTGCAGTTTGCAAGTGTCAACATAAGCCACATCAGAGAGATTATTTTTTATGAATACTTTTGTAACTGTGCCATAAAAAGTTTTTGAAGAAAATGGGATAGGTTTAGAAGTTTTATGGTAGTAATTGGAAAATATGAGGTCTTATTCTTCCTTGCCTTTGATTTTGCAGACACTGGACACTTACTGAGATCTGGTTTCTGTTGAAATTAATGGAAAGTTCGCCATTTGATTTATGGTTTTGTTCTGGCATGCTAAAACTTTACCTCATCTTTAAACAGTTGTAAATGATGAAAAGAGGCAGGAGGCTCTATGAATTTAGTCATTACCTTGTCTTTTTAAAAGACCATGAATGTTAATTGTCATAAGTCATCCTCATCAAAGAAGAAAACGCCAGTGTTTTTACATCAATAAAAACTTGTTAGGCTTTGATCACTTTGTTTTTGATTAGATTGTCAGGTACTGTTAGTGGGGGTTTAGAAATACCTTGCATTATTGGTATAAAGTTTTACAGTAATTAAACTTGGCACTGGCTGCGAAGTCAAAGGAGATTTGAAATAATACTTACGATTACTTGCTCAGTACTGACTGAGTTTGTGAAATAATTAATTGTTCTTAG
The DNA here is from genome assembly GCA_024734555.1 of Trochalopteron elliotii. Lineage (NCBI taxonomy): Eukaryota > Metazoa > Chordata > Aves > Passeriformes > Leiothrichidae > Trochalopteron > Trochalopteron elliotii. The sequence goes on along the minus strand of JANPWX010000602.1, from coordinate 642,649 downwards.
TGATCTTTATCGAATAATGCTAGAAGAAATAGTAGGAAATAGGATGCCCAGGATGATGTTTGTGTAGATCCTGGTCCAATAAGTTGAAATGAAAGACTTGAGTCCATTCTGCAATGCAGTGGCGTCACACTAGCAAGTATCTGTAAAATGTCATCAAACTCAACAGGTGCAGAGCCTTTGAAATTCAGAGCATAATGCCTTACTATCAGACAATACTGTAATTTAGTATTAAGTAATGAGGATATAAACATCTGAATAATATTTATCAGCCTTGCAAATCTTAGGGCACAGTAGAAATTGAATGCTGAGATATATAAAACACAGTGAATCACATTTTATAGTATATTCTTCCAGCAAAATAAAATTGGGTCTACAATTAGTGAGCATATAGCTTGCATTCTATACCACTAATTACCATCTTCTTTATTTTAATAATTCGCAAACCAAAAACATTAAATTGCTATAGTTTTTTTTAAATTTTGCAGGTGGACATGGGAAGGACTGGTTTCCAAAAACCAAATTTTGCTCTAAAATTTTAAGCATACCAAAATATTTACTGGAAGTCCACCTTTGGGTTTTTGGTGATTCTTTTCAAATACAAGCCTAAAGAAAGGGGGTTTGTGGGGGTTTTTTGTTTGGTTGCTTTTTGGTATTTTTTTGTTGTTTGTTTTGTTGTCTCTCCCACTAACTGAAAACTATTGAAGTGAAAGTTCTGGGTTTTTTTTTTTCCATTTAAGCAATTTATGTTCTTGGTGAAGTTATGTGCGTCATTTCATAACCGGCTCTTACCTCTTATTAAGACAGCAGTAGATAATGGGATTGTACATTGTAGAGCTCATGGCAAGCCAAAAGCTGGCTAAATAGATTTGCTGGATGTATTTCCACCGATTTAATTGTTGATAGATCCCAGTAACTATGAAGTAAATGTGGTAGGGCAGCCAGCAGACTGCAAATGTCAGCACAACCACAATCATCATTTTTACCACCTGAAAGAAGTAATAATGATATTTAGCCTTTTTTATTTGGACTAGCATTTCAACATCCATTAATAACTTTCTTGTAATTAATTTTTACAGTTAGTCAAAGGAAAGATGAATATGCTTTTGTATAGTTCTTCCTTTTAATCTGACTCTTAATTTTTCTTCTTGACTAGAGATCCTCTTTTTCCTAAGAAAAATAACATGAAAATTTTTCCTGACTTTATTTGTATTGATTTTTGTAAGTAATGTATTTTCTTACTTATATTTGGCTATCTAAAATATCAGTTCTTTTCTGTACATCTAATCATGGCATAATTATATTTTATTTGGACACCTCATTTTGGACTTTATTGACCTTGGTGTCTATTTTTATTGTGGTCTCCAAGTTTATTTCTTGTCCCCAGTTTGTAGATGTGATTTGAGAAACACTAGATTGTAGGAAATGAGTAACTGCAACATCCTGTGTAATTTCAGAGCCTAACAATTCCCTTGGCTGGTGATCCTTATTTGTTGTTTTCTGCAAGCATCACAACATCTGTTAGCTACCATAGTTTCCAGTAAGCACAAACGAAGAGGAGCTCTGCTTTTTGCTCCAAACACGTGAAGTAACCTTGCAGCTCATGTAAAATTTTCACTCCCATCTTTCTCTTTTCAGATATGTCAAAAACTAATCCGGCTACTGTTTTCAGCACAACATGTCACGTGTACACCACAGGTTTTCTTTTTGTAGCTAAAATGAAACTAGACATGACAGATCTATCCTGGAAAGTCTCTTGCTCATTTGTACTTGTGAATACTGAGGAATAACAGGGATCTCTATGAACAGTTCCTTTATTTTCTCTGTACAAGGTGCCATTTCATGTTTCTAGTTTTACCAGGGGAAAAACCCAGAGAGCTGTAATTTGCCATACTTTTGTCTTTAGTTAATGTTTTTATAAAATTCCAACTAACATAATTAAATCATTTACATATAAATATTATGGTGTCCTCCTTAACTTGCATTACATCTTCCTATGGGAAACATAAAGCAGTTTTTCATTTAATAGCTGGCACCAATTAACAATCTTTCCTGCTGGATGGGAATGTAATGTGCAAAATTTTGCTTAAAAGAATACTTATTATTGCTGATATATATGCACTGATCATCACTTAAAGGTAAAAAAGAGGCATCTGGCCACATATGCAGCATTAATAATAGTTGATTCTTCTAAAGCACTTTTCATTAGTTAACTATAAATCATCTTGTGATCATTAAAATCAGTATTATTATAAAGGAAGGCAACACACCAAAACGTACTATCACTTTTACCTTTCGCATGTACAGCTGTGTGTCTACACCTAGGCATATATAAAAGTTTATGGGACTATATATGTGATTTTTTGGGGTGGGGGGAAGTTACAATTTTATGTGGACAGACATTTCTGGACTAAACTATGTATGTGAAGTGATACATAAAAATATGTTGTCAAATCACAGTCTATCATTAAATGGCATTGCTGTTTCACTGCTTTTGGCATAACTTCTACTGTTCTGCTGTGGTTTTACACCTCTGTTTTGTACAGATAGAAGCCTTTAACTCCATAATTTTACCATGGTGCTTAAGTTCCCTGTCATTGATTTACAGGTGCACTTTGCTTGTTGCTGTGTGTTTATAGATCTGTCAGGAATGATAAGTGTTACCTCAGCACTTTTCAGGACTTCTGTAATTTCAGAACACTTGAGAGTCTAATTACTTACCTTGATATTTAATCACAAAGTCTTGCAGTACCAGTTGTGCATGTGAAATTGTTCCTAGAATTAGTCATCATTGGAATATCATAGGTACTGAGTGAAAGGATTTTTGTGTCTAAATTTTCAAAGTTTTAACAGGTAAATCTGTGTTAACAGTGTGCATTTAATCTGTGCAGAGCTTTAGAACCAAAATAATAGAGCTTCCCAGCAACTAATGTAGCTTAATCTGTTTGAACACTGTGTCACTCGCCCCAGAGATGCTGGAAATCAGAGTCCAGGTTGCCTGTTTGACATACTCAACTGTGTTAATTTTTTTCCAAAAGAAAGATGTTTGTCTTTTTTTGACATCCAAATGCTTATTGTCTAGTTTTCTGTGCTATATTGAAGGGCAAGGCAAGCAGTTCTTCCAGTCTATTTAAAGGTTTTCTAAAGCTAGTAAACCTTCACAAGCTGTACAAAAAATAGCTTTTAGAGTTCAGCTGTTGCAAAAAATAACCCTGAAGGAATGAAGTTTCAGTTTAAATTACTGTTAAATACAATATTTCAGGTTTTCTTCAAGGGACCAGAAATCCCAGACTACCTTCTACCTTGTAAAGAAAACCCACAATTTTTCTTGTCAAAATTTCAGGCAATTCAATTCTGATTTTGAATGTTTTAACTTTTTTAGGTTTTGAATTGAAAAATGCGAAATCGCCCCCAGAGAATTGCATCTTTTCCTGTATCTTTTTCTCTTTTGTTGAAAACAAAATACTCATCTTTTAAAAGAGTGATATTAGTATAAGGTTTTCTTGTTGCTGTTTCTGTCTGGAAATCCATGATTAAATATTGAGTCATCATCATCCTGAAAGCAGAAATCTCTGAAGCAAATAATCAAACTAGACAACAAGTTACAGATGATTTTATATGGACATTAGTGTTTGATTTGATTTGTGAAGTAACAAGTCACTTGAATGACAGACAGTGAAGCACATTACATTCTTAATCATTCAGGTTTGCATGTCATTTTGAGTATTTATGTAGTACACTGCAGTTATTGAAATATTTTCTAGGAGAAGATAAGTGAGATATTGCAAGTCTATGTGGTGTAAAATTGTTGGAAACACAGGACGATTAAGGTTAAATTTGAAGTCAAACACAGAAGTCGTGAGAGGAATCAAAAAGCCTGAGTCTGTTCTCATTTCATCATCTAAGAATGACTGTGCTGGCAGAAATAGAGGGAAACAAAAAGAATCAGAGGAAAAGGAAGGTGATTATTCCCAATCTCCTTTTCCCTTTCAGAGAGAGGCACACGCTGTGCAAGGTCATACCTTGCAGTTTATAGGTTCGGTTCTTGTCCCTAATGTTGGTCTTTCCAGTATGAAGTTTCTTTTCTTGATTATATCAGTAACTATGTGTTAGTCATCTGGAAGTGACTTCAAGGCCTGTAAACCCAGGGCACCTTGAATTTACTTGGAATGAATTCTGATGAACAAATGCCCGTAAACCAAGACAGAAAGTAAATGAGCCAGGCCCAGTATGATTTTACCACAAAAACTTAATTGTCTTTTCCCAGAACATTGTGATGTTTCACTAGAGAAACCCCAGTGACACTTTACAGGTCCAACTGCAGAGTATAAAAGACAGCTTCAGTGTTGGGGTTGTTTTTTGACCACTTAAACCTGTGACTGAAAAAAAAAGTTATTTTTAATAGGTCTGTTCTGTTTCACTTTTTTGAGATATTACTATTTTTCAGTTGCTTTTTTTTCTGTTCTAAGTTGCATAGAATTCATTAATAAAGGGTTTACTCTTGTGCATTAGGAAACATTTCTAAAGCAAGAAAATGACTGAATTCAGTTGCTTAGCTTAAAGTCTAGCTCTGTTCCTGCCACCATTTCATCATGGAGCTTTCCAAAAGGTGAATTGGAGTGAAAATCTTTTATTCCAGTGGCACCATTTTCCCCTGGTGTTCTGTTCAATCTCTCTCTATGTGTATTGTGGGCAGAATGACTGGAGGAAAGAGGTTTTTTTCTGTTCTAGGCAATACTTTTGTTAAATGAGTAGTACTGAGTCTCCTAGTTGTGCAACCTTCATGCAAGTCTTGAGGCTAGATTTGTAAATGGAAAATCAAAGTATTTCTTTTATACATTGATTTTCATCAACCTGTTCTGCTGATATTGATGCACTGCTGCCTTTGTCTGAGGAAAAACTATGTCTAGAAAATAAAATTAATTTATGTGCTTCATGGTCTTGTCCATTCTGTTAAATCCTTTCTGTCTGAGTAAAAAGCATTCTTTTATTAATGGATGTAATGAGATAAAAATGTATTTAAAAGAGTAGACTCGATGTAAATTCATTGGAATTTGCAAGTTTGCTGAGAAACATTCGGAACAGTAAAAGTGAGAAGAATCTAACAGATTCTGCTACGCTCAGAAAAACCACCAAGTACATTTATTTTTCCATCCTGTTTTTATTTTGCATGAAGAATAGCTAGGAAAGTAGTCTGATTTAAGATGTAGCATTGAGAGCAGCCCTTGAAAGATTGGGAATAACATATTCTTTTCTGAGAGACTCAGTTGCTGCTGGAAGAATACAGAAATTCACATTGTAAGGTATTGATTCACCAGCAATACCTAAGACTTGGACCATGCAATCATTTCCTTTTCAATCTTCTCTGCAGCTCCTTATTGCTTTTCTAAGTCATCTTTGATACTGCTGCTTCTACAAGTACAGGAATTTGGCTTTTGATTTCATTTACACTTATATAACACAGAACAACTTAATTACTTTCAGAACTTTTACTCCTGGGTGTTATGCAGTTATAAATGAAAAATGATTTAAGAACCCATGGAGTGTAAGAATGTCTTTGTTTACCCTCTCCTGGATGTTATTTATTCATGAATACACAGCTTAAACACAGTTTACAGATAATCCCTGGAATCATAACTTTTGCCCTGTGCTGTTTTGGGAGAAGTAAAATGCCACACTAATATTTCACAAAGTGTTCATCCCAGCATGTTAGGATGCAGCCAGTAAATCCATTTCCCAATCCTGGGGACATACATGGCACTTATGCATCAAGCACCAGAGAGAAAGGAACACCAATATGCCTTTGCTTCTCCACAATGCTTATTTGGAGTAAATTATCTCTCTTCTGCAAGGAAGTTAGGGTTCAAAGGTAATTCTACTGGGAATTCTACAGAGACAGAATGGACTTCTAAGGTACCAAGTGCTTTGACAAACTCAGGGATTTTCCATATTCTTTCAACCCATAGGAAAGGACGGATTCTTAATAGCTGGAGATGCACATTTAGGAGGAGAAAGTATGAGAGAGCTTGAAAGTCTTTCAGCCAGGTAAGGTATTTGCCAATTCCAGTGATCCAGATTATTTGAGTCTGCTGACTTACACTTTCCATCTGTTTTTCTCAGTTTCTTGAAATAAACTGTTTTTCGTTTCAGTTTGCATAATCTCTTGTTGCAAACAGATTTCATAATAATTTTCTTTGTTAGTTAAGCTCTAAAGTTCAAAATATATTCTCTTCTAGTCTGAAGTAGTTTTTAATAAGTTTGCTTTCTTCCAAAGTCTAAAATGTGGGACTCCCCTCAAACCAAAGCAATTCTGACATTTTTATGAGTGGTCTTAACTACTGCCATTTTTAAATGATGTTTCCCCAAAGTTGCACAGAAGTTTTGACAGGTTTGACAGTGACTTTGAGTTTCTCTCAACTTGTCAAGAAATATCTGTTCCGTTGCAAAAGAGAGCTAAATATTTTGCTCAGAGTTTTATTTTCCTTGAGAATGCATGATTTTACAAGCATCTGACTGGGGCAAGGAGGAGAAGTTTCCACAAGTTTTATGTTACTTTATCTAAGAAGAGATTTCTCACAACAGATTGTTGGATATTAGGCAGTATGCTAATGTCTGCTGCTCAAACTAAGAGGTTTTTTCTGTAAGCTGGACAAGTAAAGGTAGGTGGCCTTGTATCATTGTCTTGCTCTGAAGCATTGAGTAGCATAAGAAGTTTGTTCTTTGGAAAATAACTCTGAGTGGCTGTTGTGGAATTGGCATTGTTGGGCGTGATTATCCACCTGAGATCTAGTTCTGGGAAAAAAGTGAAAAAGCTGATCTAGTGGTTTGGTACTTAAGATTCATACCACCACTTATTTTACAATACTTTTCCTTCCTTATCTGTAATGAATGATGGGGGCATAATTAATTTCCATGCCTCCAACCAATATGAGATTCGGTGTGTGGGGAAATAAAATAATCACATCTTCTTTTGTTTTGCTAATAGGGGTAGTTAATTCTGAAGTCCACTTTCTGACACAATTCTAAAAGTGTTCTGGAACCTTTAATCCTTGTTGTAGGATTGCTTAAATTAATTTTTAATGTTTAAATTATTTTTCCATATAAGAATTCTGAAGGAATGGCATTAGTTAATGTTCCCTTTTGAAAACTAGATCTTATATATTGGGCACTGCAATAAACAACTAATGCTATGATGAATTATCCCAATGAATTATGCAAAAGTTGCATACCATCCTACCTGTGTTTTACTTTATGTGGGCTCCTTATAATGAAAACTGTCCTCCTGAACCTAAAATGAGATGGGTACCTTTGGTTATCTTCAAAATAGGAGCACAGACTCTATATTTCATATGGAAAGACTACTTTTTGAATTGTTTTATTTCCAGCTAATTCATCTAGGGGAATTAAATAAGTGATTTATATAATTAGAAGCCATTTGAATGTTTGCTATATTTCTCTAGAATTTTGGCACAAGAACATAATGGGAAGGAATGCAGATTGTTTGCATAGTTTGAAAAACCTCTTCTCTTTCTTGTTGATAAGAAAAGAACTATGAATTATTCCTAGACTGTACTCTTTTAATTGCATGGCAAATTTCTGTTAGGAAAAAAGCACAGTTAAATATATTTTTAAATTGCCATCATAATTATGCAATTGCAGTGGTAGTAGCATCTTCCCTTTCAAGGTTTGAGGAAAAAATGTTTATTACCACCTAAGAAAAAAAAAAAGACAAAATTTAATATTGTCCCCCTGTCTATTTTCATTTGAATTGACTTCAAAGGAAACTGTTAACATCAGTGATGTTGAGGTTTATATTTTGCATTTCATGCACCTAGTTTATTTTTGTTATCCTTCAAATGACTGTACAGGGTTGTGAATTTATTAGGAGAAGTAGACTTGTAACTCACATACAGAACATTTTGGAAATGCTTGGTCGATAAAAAGTGGTACATACTCTGGTCAATTATTGATGGAAAGTATCAGGAGTGTCATTCTCCTGGCAGCATCTTCTTTTGTACAGACAAGCATTTCTTCAAGTATTGAAGTATTCACATGACTGGGCCATAGTGGTCAGCACATTGGTCATTATTGCCTGGCTTGATACTCCTGTGATATCCTAATTCATGGAATAAGATGTAAGCTGACCCATGCCAGGGTGGCTGAAACTGTTTCCTAGGAAACCTGCTTTAAAACCTGGAGGAATAAAAAAACTACCTCTATCCACCCCAGAAAATGAGTAATGAAATAAAGGTGCTTTGAATAGGTTATTTACAATGTTGCAGTACAAAAACTTCTAAAGAATTAAATGCTTGAGTTAAAGGATTAGATTTGTTAGGTGAAGGCATTAATAAACATAACATAGACACTTCTCTGTGTGTAGGTTTGAAGATTTCTGCTTTAACTCAGAAAAAACCCGTGCTGAAGTTTGGTTTTGTTTTGACATGAAGGGCAGCCTGTAATGAATGCAAAAGTGTGTAAATGTAATACTGGAACTGCAGTTCTGTTCTGCTGAATATACAGGTCTTGGCTCTACAATCCTCCAAAATGAGTGATCTGCACCAGATTTCCTGGGCTTTTCACCACACAGATACATGGCAGTATTCCAGAAAGCTCAGCAGACCAAAACCTCGCTATAAGATTAATTTGTTCATGACTTCCCTAGAGGGACTTGATGAGGAAGGGGCTTCTTATGCACTCTCTCCTATCTGTGTGTGTGTATATATGTATATGTATGTGTATATATATATACCTATATATTTTTACACACCCGTGCACACACAGGACTATTCATGTGGTCATAATTTAGGATATGTAATGGGATAACTTTGACTGAAGATTAGATGATACAACAAAAGACCTTTTGAAGTTTCCAAGATTTGTTTCATGTGGTGGTGAAAAAAATTGCATACAACTTAAAGAACACACTTTGTCCTGAATGTGAGGTTTTAAGGTTATTGGTCTGGAGGGTCAGGTCCCAAAATTGAATCTGGGGAGAACTGCACTGAGAAAATTGTCTGTCTTAAAAAACCCAACTCCATAATTTGAAACATGGGAGATCATAATCTTCATGCTGAAAATCTGAATGTTGAAAAAGACAAATGAAAACCAAGTGTCTCTTTCTTGTAGGTATCTTGGTTTTATTATTAATGAACATGTATAGTTGAATTCAGCAATGCATTTGAAAACACACTGAGCTCACTGACATTGGAGTGAAACATTGTTGAAAAATTTTGTCTGTTAACCTAGTGTTACTTCCATTCTTAAAAATGAGGCATTAGTAAGCAGAAAATTTTTGCCCTAGCACTGTGCCTAGACTTTATATTTCATATAAATTTTCTGCCAGCAGTGATCAGAAATATATAAATAACAAGGAGAAACATCACAGCAACTCTAAGTGCAGAATTCTGAGCCTGATCACTGACCATGCAGAACCAGTCTCTTAAATTTGTCCCTGACCTGGAGATGTTGCTAGCTGTTCTGTAAAAAAGTATTGACTGGAAAACATCCATGAGTTTGTCAGTAAATATTTACTCTGGCAAGGTTTATGCACAGTATAGAGACATTTTTCGTATTTACTCTGCTTTTGTTTCTCTCTGATTGCTGTTTGAAGCATGGACGATGGGCGTGGAAAGATGTTTGTTCACAGTTCATAGCTGAATTTTAGGAACTTGAGGCAATGAATGGAAGCTGGTACTGCTGCTGAGTGTTCTGCAGCTATTTGGAGAGAGAGAGCAGAGAAGAGCAGCTTCTAGTAATTTTGTTAAATTTCACTGTGTCAGTCATGTTCAGAGAATGATCAGGACGAGGTCTGACTTTATTTTTACCTCAATAGGAAGTCTTGTTCAAAAATTATGGATAGATCATTAAAAAGACAACAAATTGCTAGAAAAAAAAATCTCGAAAAGAAGAAAAGGTGAACCTTTCTTTTCTGAAGTTCTAAGACTATAAAATAGCTCTGTAAAAATATTGTGGGTTTAATGTGTAATGACAGTAATTCCCCTGTACCTCATGGCCCAGTCTTTCCCTAGGCAATTTCTAAGCATGTGAAAAGTGAGACTGTGAAATAAAAATCATGATTCTCAACATTAATAATTACTTTGCTCATTCCCTACATTTTCAGTCAGTTTTCAGTCCATATACTTGGTAATAGAGTGAATTTGACAGAACTTTTTAAAACTTAAACCCAAAATTATTGGTTACTCTGCCTCATCCTACTGGAAGAAAGGTGCCTCTTTGTGTGTATGTGTTTAGGGAGGGGCTCATACATTGTAATTAATGTGATGATTGTGCAAGAACTTAATTAATGGTAAATGCAAATGCCCAGATCAGGCTTTCCAGTCAGTACTCTGTATTTTTGTGGAGATTTTTGGTAACTATGGGAATGTATTACTGATCAAAATGGGAAAAGATATCTTATTCTGCTGGTATTTTCCCCAGAAAGATACTCATATGATATTCTGATCCTCATTACCGCTCTGAAGTTTTTCTTAAACTTAAAAGAAAATAAGCTAAAAAAAAAAAAATACCCTATTCTGCAAACTTTTAGCTGTAATAGCAACTACTTGCAGGTAGAGACTGACTATTGTGTTAATAGCAATCTGGTGAGTCTGGCAGGGTATTTGTCTTTACGGTTGTGGAATAACTGCTCAAAATGTTAATGGTACATAAACATCTGCAGTCTGGTCCAATAACCTTCTTAATGGCCAGTCCAGACTCACACACACAGAGCCGTGGAGGACGGCAGCAGCTGGGTGAGCATCTGTGCACTGTAGGATCCATACTAAGCATCATGTCACATCTCCTGTGTAACTAACTCCAGCTCTACAGGGTTACAAACCCAATTTTAGGCGCAGGTAACAGTTTGTGAAGTCAGGCTCTAGCTTCATTAGGATTAGTTTGCATCTACCATATTAACAAGGCTATTTCATACTTCCCATAAATAGTCAGAGTTAAGGATGTCATAGTAAGAGGTGTCCTGAAGCAGAATGAGAGGAAACCTATCTTTAGTTATTCATTTTTGTAAGTAATTTTACCTGTTACATTTCACTACTGAGCATGATTTGGGAAACACCTTGTACTGGAAAGGTAATTGAGAGAAAAAATATTTTTATTAGAACATATTTAATACTAATCTCCCTCTAATCTGGGATGTATTCTCTAAGTATCAGTCTTGAGATCTGCCTCATTTAGTGTATTTGCTGAGGAGTTTCATACAGGAAAATAAAGGCATGTCAGGTAAGTTAGATGACAAGACACTTCTGAGCAACTTTGCTGCTATAGAAGCAAGACAGAGAAAGAACCAGGTTGTGGAAGAGGTGTGGGAGCAGAAATGCAGTTTCACAGTGCAGGTCATATACTTTGTACGGTTGCTGTAGTGATTGTGTCTCTAGGTGGGGTGGCTCAGTGGCAGATATCACAGAGCAGATAAGAACTGCTGGACTGCTACTGTGTAATTTTGATGGGTTGTTTTACACTGCACTTCCATAGGTAGGATCATACTCAGAAAAATTCTGGAATTTGCTCAATTGAAGACTAATAAAATTATCTGCTGTGAATTTGTTTGCCTGTTGTGAACAAATGAGGAAGAGACAGATGATATTGCCTCATTTTAGTATGGCTGGGTAATCCATTTAATGAAAGAAAAAAATGAGATATTAGGATGTTCCAGATGCAGCCTTCTCAGTGGAGAACTGGGAGTTACTCCTGTGCAGGGCTACATTGCTGGCATTCCTTGTCTGGTTTTGGTCACTTGTTGCATAAAGATGTTACATGAAAGATCAGAAGCACTTGTTTAATTTATGTAACAGATGTAAAAAAAGACTGAGAGAAGAAAAGGGCATGAAAACATCTATAGAAGTGACACCAGTGAGGCCTGTTAAGTAATTAATTAAGCTCACTGAAAGTAATGGCATAGATAGAGCTGTCTATAAAGAAATTCAGCCTGGAAAACTGAACTCTAGGATTGGTGAGACTTTTTGGAAGATACATATCAGAGGAATTCTGTTAGAGTTGTCTGTGGTGACAGGCCTGAAGGCTGGTTCCTGTCCTGTTTTCATTTAGCATTTTAATATTGAAAGACAAACTGACACAGCGAATAAATGGAGAAAGCACTGGATGCAGTTCAACATCTTCCAGTGTCTGGCAAACAAGGGATGAGTTTGTTTTCTGAGGAGCATTTAAAACCATCTGAGAACTTCTGCTTCCTGGGTTTTTTTTTTTCTTTAAGTAAGAAATGTGACATTGTTGAACACAACCACAGATAAAGTTGATGTTTAAAACTTTTCATGACTCATTGATATGAAAATCTTCAAAAAGATTTAATTTCTGGAGTAGTTCCACAAAGTCTGAGATACATGGCTACCTGATTATAACCTCAGAGGAGACCAAATTAAAAGTATGAAATTGTAAAATCTGATTAATCACTTCAGTAAATTTTTGGACACTTCTTTGTATTTTGCATAAAGGAAACACAGCATAACTGTGCTTTGGTATTTTTGTTAAACCTCCAGTTGCCTGAGGAATTAATCAGTGGATATTTCTATGTAAATCTTTAAAAAGCATCTCTGTTTCTCTTGATTGTTGGCTGATAACAGAGCAGTGGAGTGCACAGAAGTGGTGCTAGCTGGCATAAGTTGTTCTCCAACCTCATCTGACTGAGTCTTTTTTCTTTTTGAATATGCTGAACAATGATTGCTAAATTTGTGAGTGTGGCTGCCCTGAAGTACACCTGTGGTTTTCAATCACAATAGAGCTTTGGGCAGCAAGGTGCTCACAATGCATCAGCTTTTTGGATAAATGACAATTTAACTGTAGCTGTATGAAATTTCAGCTAGTGAAGCCACCCACATGTTATCATATAAGCCATAGTGCTCTGACTGTTAGATCAGTGAGAACACCTCTTCTTAAAATAGTGTTTATTTCTCCAGCTAATCTTCTATGTTAGTTGTCTTCTAGTATTTATTTATTCTGTTTTGCATTTTATTTTCATTGTCAATCTCTGCAAAGTCTAAGAGTGGACCCATTTACAGAAGATGAGAATCAATGGACCAAAAAATTATACAGGCCCCTGTTTTTGGCAGGATTATTTATAGCAAACTGAGCTTCTGCATCTCATTACTGCACAACAGGATGGGTGGATTGTTTCACATATCACTCCCAGAAATGTAAGATCAGCTAAAGAGAAGAGGTGCCTTCCCAGGGGAAAGTGCCCATGGCGCTTTGTGTGTGTTCGCACCGTTCTGGACGGGACACTGGTCAGTGTGAGCCAAGTGCCCTGACACCACCACGACAGTCATTTCTGTCCATGGTGTACAAGCACAAATGAATCTTCAAGGTGGAAACACTCATGCCCCATAAATAAATAAACAATGAGAAAAGCACAATGGCAATATAAATTCTCTTTAGCAGACTGCTGTTGCATGGCAGGTTTGGGTGATCTGTAGTCCAGATGCCTTCACCCATACAGTTTCTGGGATTTGGTTTTCTTTGCACACCTAAATGTGTCTAGTGAGTATTTTGACATATGTGCAGCCTTGGCAAACCATTACCTGAAAAAAGACCAAAAAATTTTGTGTTTCTTACTGTCTGACTTTTTAAAACTAGTCACAGATGATGATTCAGTATAGATAAGGGCATCAGCTGTGGAGATTTGGCTTTCCCTTGAAGTCTGTAGTACAAATTCATGTAGAGTAGTTGATTGCAGGGGGTATTTTTAATTGAATTTAGGACAATTGAGTTATATTTACTTTCATCTGTATTAAACTTCTATTCCCTTATGTAATTTTGAAAATGGCATATAAGTTAGTGGAGATTGCAGTGCTGCTTCTCATGCTGGGATAAGCCAGGAGAAGATGAATGGCTAAATAACTGGGAAGATTTTACACTAACCATGTCTTTATGCAGTCCCATGAGGAAGCAATTACTTTCCAATCTTGAAGAAGTCTGAACAAATATGTAGGGTAAAAGGGAAGTTTCAAGATGGTGAAGGAAGTCACATGCAAGACAAGCCCTTGAACCTAGAGTGTCAAAACATGTTGTTTCACGTGGCTGGACACAAACTTTCACGGAAGGTTTTATGAATGGAGCAATATGTAACCTTAGTCTGTCTCTGTAGACTTAGTGGTTTGCTTGTTAACTAGAAGGATCTTTCATTTCAGAGTTAATTATTGGTTATCGTCTGATCTGTGAGTTCATTATGAGTGTAATATTCTCATCACCTATTTATGTTGAATAAGCTTTATATTGTGAGTATAGTCTTGTTTTTTCAAATTTGTGCCATCCCATAATTAATTCACTATTTCAAGAATTTTGATACCCTACTGCAATGTTTTAGGCTTTGACTCTTGCTTTTTTTTTCTTTTTCTTTTCTTTTTTTCCTGCCTCTGTTCTGCAATAAACTACTCCATAGTGAAACAATCTTTTTTTCAGTCTGACCTGATTGACTACCCCTTTTAATGCCAGCAAAAGTATCATTATTTCTAGCTAGTGATTTTCTTTGTAAAGTGTGGTATAAAATATATATTAACCTGTTTTCATGTAATTTATTCTTATGTGATAAACAAAAAAGGAAAATCTGCATTTTTAGTTGCACTGAAAGCCAGTGAGAAGTCAGGAGTATTTTTATAGCTGCACTGCTATGTAAAAACAGGGGCACAAGGACATAGGACAGTTCCTTCTGAATCTGACAGTTGCCCATCTATCCTACTATTCTGTCTCAGTGGCAGTAGGAAGTGCTATTTATGGAAATCCCATGAACCTGGCCATTTTCCATCTTTTATTTTCCTATTACTGCCCCAGCACCCAAGACTGTGTTAAAGAAGAGTGTCTCTCTGATTCATCCTTTCAGTATCTACTTGGCCATTAGGGAGAATTTTTGGACAGCAGGAAGCATTTCTTCACTGAAAGGGTTGTCAGCCATTGGAAAAGGCTGCCCAGGGAAGTGGAGGAGTCACTATATCTGAAAGTGTTCAAGAAATAAATGGACAAGGCACTTTGTGTTGTGGTCTGCTTGACAATGGAGACTGGTCAGAGGTTGGACTGGTTGATCTTGGAGGTCTTTTCCAACCTTAAAACCTCTATAATTTATGAATTTATTGTTTGTTAATTTGCCTAAAACGTTTCTGAATCCTCTGAGATCATAAGCATCTGGCGGGAGAATATCTCAGGTGACCTTTAATGACTTTTAAATTACCCTTTCTTAAAGTGTTCTCTCTTCTACCAGCCTTGTGCTGCTCTCCTATTAGTTCTTGTATTTCAGGATTTGGTGACCAGCAGTTCTTCAGTCACTTTATCCACTATCTTTGTGTTTCTCTGAACCCCAACATCTTGTCCTTTGGCCTCCTTGTCTCCAAACTAAAAAGTTCAGGCCATTTTAATTTCTTCATAAGTCCTTTATCATTTTTAACTGCCCTTACTTGGACTCTCTCTAAATCTATGAAAGGGTGTGGAAAGAAAAAGAGAACAAACCAGAGAAATATGTGTAAAGTGTTCATACAGGAGTTCTCATAGGGACTGTGATTTGCTAGCAAACATGTGGAGCTTTTTTTCTTGTTTTATACTCAGATTTGGGAAATGAAACTTATATTGATACAAAGTGGCTTTTAATCAATCTCCATTGCTAAAAGAAGTTGAGATGACACCTCAAGCTGTGTTAGGAGAAGAAGAAAATACAGGTAGAAGCATAAGTGTGGAGGAATGAAGATTACTAAAAAAGATGCGTGGTGACGTATTATCACAAAGTTAAGAGTTGTAAGTAAAAGGAACAGTAAAGGAAATATAAAAGTTAAGGAGAACATTTTCTGTCCCTCTGTATTCTTCCCATTGTGGCCAGGCAATAGCACCTTCTGTTGAGATAAATGTTCTTTTTTTCAGAAAATAGTTGTATCAGAACTGTATCTCTTGATAAAAACAATACTAACTGATTTTATTTGCAGTACATGATTATTTCCTCTTATGGGCTAAGTAAAGCTGAAAGAGTGATTGGAACTTGTTAGATAGCAAAAAACAGGGTATGGAGACAACATCTGAGAGCAAGTATTTGCAGTGATTATAAAGAATGTTTTGACCTAGTAAATCTTATAGTAACATTATGAGTCGCGTGTATAAACTTTTTATGTATGACACCATTGAGACTATAATTCCATGTTGTGAAAATGGGAATTGCTGGAGAATAAATGATGTTCAGCTGAACATTAGTCAGTCTCATGCTAGGAGTTTTAAGAAGGGATAATGGCTGCAAAGTCCCCACATGCAGCAAATGTTCAGAAGGTCAAAAGACTGATGTCAGGCAGATTTAAATGGGTCAGTCCCTGAGATACTTGAGCTGTCTGTCAGAAAAAAAAAATGAAAAAAAACCAAAAGTAGCTTTGTAGTTTCATCCAGTCTTGAATTTCTAAATATTTTGTCTCTGACCTTAAAGATACTCAGCATGACTTTGTGTTGTCCAACCTACTGTGCTCTGTGAAATTTTTTGAATCCTTTGTCCCTCAATGTTGCTTTCAGGAGGATTCAGGACTGTATTGCCCAGTCATATATACAAAATTGTGAGACTGTCTGTTGAACTTCTGGCAACTTTCTCAAGCTTCAAATCTTTTGCTGGCAAGCATTGTTTCTTTTAAAGGTCTTACATGAACTGTTTACTACCTTCTTAATATTAAATACCATTTCAAACAACCCTAATCAGACACTTTTGTGCTGTAACATTGCCTGATATAAAACGTAGTCAGCTATTTTATATTTCTCCTTCATTATAAGTGCACAGATTTTCCATATGTCTAGATACCCATATACTAAATAGTAAGAAAACCAGATTATTTCTTTGCCTGAAAAGGGCAAAGCACTAGTTCTGTTATCAGAGGCAGGCTGAGTTACGGTTTTATTTCGATTCCGGTCTGTTAGTTCCTCTCCATGAATAACCAATTATGATTCATCTTTCCAAATACCAGTTATTTCATAAATCCTGCTGGAGAGCACAGCAGTGTAGCTAAAATGCTGTCATGGAGCTCTAACCATAAAGTCACTGATGCAGTTATAATATATCTGCACATAATTTAATTCGCTTGTTGCATGTCTCGAAGGTATGCATTCCTGTACGCTCACATTTGAAATCCTTTAATTAAGGATGCTCTTCCTTGTCTCTTGTATATATTTAGAATTCTAAACAGGTGCTATTTTTAAAGTATTCATGGGATTATTTGGGCCCTTTATTTCATATAGTAAAAGCCAGTTTTTCTCTTCAGAGACCTCTAGTTTCTATGTCACAAGACGATTATTTTACTTAGTCATTATGATAACAGATCCTGAAGTTCTGGCTGTGTCCTGGTTCTGCAATAATTTAATAATTTCCCTTCCACATTTGTTTTTGCAGATTGTGTCTATTACAGAAAGCGATTTCAACAGTGTCCTGAAAGAAATGGAGATGTTAGTGTTCTCCAGAATTTGCAGGAGAGATCTCATGTTGTCTCAGGACCCAATATGCCCCACTCTGCTATTGCTGCAGCACAGTAGCATATTCCACTGTTCAAACATACAGTATCAGGAAGCAAACTGAGCAATTGAAAATGAGCTCATCATTGTGAATTAGAAGTTCATATTAGGGTACCATTTTTTTCAAATCTGAAAGGTTAAATACATTTTAATATAAAAAAGTCAGAAATAAAAAGCAGAAGGCTGCCTTATTAAATAAGAAAAGTTAGGTTAAGAAGAATAATGTTATATGAAAGAAACCTTCATTGCACTGCAACATTACAAAAACTGAACTGGAGATAATAAAATACTCAGTTTATAAGCAATCCCAAGTCTAGTTAGTTCAAGCAATACCTACAGTGAAAGAGATTGAAAGAAAATATCTGGGTAAACTTGTTTGCATTTCTCACAAAAAAGTTCTTGTTTAAAAATCTAATTTATTTATTACAAACAGGCTTATTAACAGGCTTTGTTACAAATCAGTGCTTATCTCAAATATGTGTGGACTTTAATCACCTAAGAATTACAGCAAGATTCAATTTTGTTTCTGTAGGATGAAAATTTTACCTAACAAGAGTTAATGGTTTGCTAGCCCATTGTTCAAAACTCAGCATCTTAACTATGTGGAGGCAAAACTTTTTTCCTTATTTTGCACATAGCAGACACATGATATCTTGGTACGTGTGGAGTAAGAAGTTAAAACCCAAATGTTTCCTTTATTTGATGACAAGCATTAAAGTTACGAAAAGAACAACCAGTGAACAGAGAAGACAACTTGTCAACATAATCAAATTTTATATTGAAGCAGATCTCTCATTACTGCTATTTCAAGCGATTTGGTGTTTCTGAAAGAATTTACTATGATACATTGCAAGACAATTGCAGATGACTTTATAAGTATTCATTAGTGGGATTTACTGGAACGGTACCTTTCTCTTAGCTTTGAGCTGCTCATGATATTTGTTGGATGTGTCGCCTGGTATTTCTCCTCCCCAGAGGGTAATTCCCACCATGGAATAAGTGATGCCCATGACAAGCAGTGGAAAGCAGTAGACCAGCACAATCACTATAACATGATACCTGCAATGAAAAGGTGTTAAGGTGGTAAGTGCTTTCAGAGGAGCTGTACCAATGGAATGGGCTGCTAGAAGTCAAGACTGCTGCTTTAGCACAAAGTATGTTTTATATTAACTGGCTAGTCCTTGGTGTTTTCACTGTCTTTTTGAAAGTCTTAAATTGCACTGCAAATTTATGTACGTTTCAATGCATGTGCTTTGTGGGATATCTAATGCTGAGCCTGCACTTGTATACATTATGAATGATTCTATAGTTATCATGATTAATGACTGCAGAATAAGGTCTGTCCATAACTAGCTGAGTTGATTTAATTGCACAGTCTAGTGTCATGAGAGCAAGCTAGCCATTTGGAGCTGTAGTCTAGACCATAAAGGAAAGAGGAAAATAAGTATTTTAGTGATATATTGATGCAAAGACCCTGATAAGAGTCCTGTCACCCACCATTCTTCATATGGCAGATCTGTTGCACATGGACAATACAGATTTGTAGCCTGTGTGCAATGTAGTCACCACTGCTGATGTAAGCACTGGGAAAGAAAGACAATTTCTTTTGCCTCTTGTTAGTTCCTGGTTAAATGCCAACTTCAGATAAAATCCTAGTGAATGATGAGTGAAGAATCCCCAGCTGTCACTAAATGTGACCTTCCCACCCTAAAGAGAAATGTCTGTGTACGGCTACTAAAGTGATAAAAATTACATATGACCAGGACTTCTTTCACCTGCCTCAAAAAGAGCAAAAGGTCAAATTTGATTCTAGATGGTTACACAGGTTTTCAGCCTCATACACAGTGTTTTTCTTAAATGTCAGTGAAGACATGAAAGGATAGATGCCTAAGTAGCCACTTATTCATAATTCTACCAGAGGGACAAACAGAATATAATAATAATATAATTAATTTAATTGACTGCTATTCTTACTTTCAGAAAGTGGAACCAGTTGCAGATTAACCAGTTTTTTCTTTTGGACTAATATCTGACATAAGTAGTTGTGATAGTGTAACAGAATGAAGTGACAAAATCCAGCCCTCCCATGAAATGATCTACAGAAAAAAAAATCTGGTTAGGGTTTTCTTATTCTGTAGAATTACCTGAAAGGAGATTGTAATGAGGTGGGTATTTGTCTCTTCTCCCTAGTTACAAGAGAAGAAATTACTTCAGACTGTGCCAGGGAAGGTTGAGACTGAATATTAGGAAAACGTTTTTCATGAGAAGTGTCGTCAAGCATTGGTACAGGCTGCCCAGAGGAGCAATTGATTCGCCATCCCTGGATGTATTTAAAACACGTAGATGTGGTGCTTAGGGTCATGGTCTAGTGGTGGACTTGGTAGTGTAAGGTTAGTGGTTGGACTGGATGACCTTAGAGGTCTTTTCCAACCTGAATGATTCTAAGGAGAAACTAGAAATCCTTGTTTTCCTGGTTAGGACAAAGAGGAAGTTTGACTTGCATGTTATGTTCCCAATTCTGACCTGTCTGTATAGAAGTAGCCATCTTAGGTGGAGCAATGGTGGTAAAAGTGCAGCACAGGAAGGGAGCGCACTCAAAGATGTGGAAGAGAATAAATTTGTTCCATTTATCACATATAATGCTTAATCATCCTTACTTAGAAAACTGGCTCTGCGTTTCTCAGTGATCAAAGCTGTTAGTTATTCTTCATGTAGAGTATCTGCACGACACTTAGACATTTTGCCAAGTCCATCCCAAGTCTTAGACACCGCCACTCACAAGTTAAAAAGAACAAAAGCTTACGTAAAATGCTGGTTTGGGCCACCTGGCCATGCTACATAGCAAAGAGTTCTCCCAGGCATCACCTTGGTTATGGAGTATAGGCACTGGGGAAAGGCCAACAGGAATGCCAAAATCCATATGCTCCCAATGACCACCTTGGTAGCAGTTGCAGAGAGCCTAGGTTTCAAGGGATCAATAATGGCCATATATCTGTAAAAAAAAAAAAGCAAAAGCCTCTGTAAGAACTCTTCAGAGATTCATATGTATCTAGAATCAGCCAAAGCCTAGGATAAAAAAGAAGGATAAAAGCAGAGATATTTGTCTTTCTGCAGTTCTGATGTCACTGTGCTCTTTCTTTGTGCGGTTCAGCTCCAATGAAGGCAGGAAAGAGAAGGTTCATTCGACATTATTTTGCAGTCATGGGACACCCAGTTAATCATATGTATATCAGTAGAGAAACTATTTTGCTAAGAGTTCTGTTACTGTACATCCTGACTGAACAGCAATAATGCAGCTGGATCATCTGTTACTCTGCTAGGTCATATACAGCATTTATTTCTAATACAAAAATTTACAGCCAAGCTGTCAGGATTATTAGTCATCTGTCCCAAAGCTACAGGAACATGAAAAGTCCACATGCATTTATTTCAGAATGCCAGAGCAACTAATTCATACAGAGACTGAGAGAAGAGCCAGTTTAGAACTGGTAAAAGCACTAAGGGAAATGGAGGCGCAAAGCAAGAAAACATCTCATTTGCCTTCTCAGTTCCCATGCTCCGAGGTGGGATAGTATTTTTTGTGCTGCCCCGTCATTGTACTGGCAATTAATGTATGCTGGTAACCTTAGAAGAACATGCAAAAAAATAATCAAGAAGTTTACTCTAAGTAATTACAATGTAAAAGCTTAGGGGAAAAAAAGCAATGAGAGAAAGCATCTAAACAGACAGTAACAGAAAAACAAGTCTTTTCTGTCTTTTGTTCTCTGTTATAGATAAAAGGAACAAGGGAGACAAAATTTGTATCAATCATTTTTTGATGAATATATTGTGTTTGCTGCAATTGAATACTTGTACTCATTTCAAATGAAAGACGGAGTGATATATTTTAATTGTTACAGTACACATCTAGGTAGACTTGCCCAAGATTTTTAGGTGCAAACATTATCCATGAGACAATGATTTTTGTAAGGTAATGTTCCTGATAAGAATTTGTGCAAGAATCTTCTGCATCCATATTTACTTGCTGTGGTACACAATTCACTCAAGATAGTCTTTATTTTTTTGAAAATTTTATACTTGACAGATGAGTACTTACAGAACAGATGTTTGTTTTAGCAAAGCTAACTCTGCTTATAGTTAATGAATAAAATGTGATAAATCCAACATTGGTCATAATAGTGTTATGTCTTCTCTAGTAGATATAACTGTCCTAATATGTTAAAACATCTAAATACTATCAGAAACAGGGAGTGATCTAAAACAGCTTCGGGTCTGAATCATCAATTTCCAATTTCTAGAATTTCAAGCTTGATAATTTTTTGTTTTTACTGGACTTTGATTTTTTTTTTTCTCCACAGATTAAGAATTAGTTCCCCTCTCGTTCATGTGCCTTTTGGTTTTTTATTTCAGACAGACTGATGGTATTGCATACCATGAAATAGTTTTATATGAGTGCTGGGTGTCTTCTGTTTCTTGACAACAGCAGTTGGATTGTTGCCCTCTACCACCTAGCTCCTTGCTCCTCCAAAGAGTAAGTACCACTTGGTAAAGATGTCAAGGTTTGTAGTCATTAGCCCTGTCTTTCGAACTGAGCTGTCTTGTGTGGACTGCCAAGCACTGTCCAAATGTTTGATGATCTTCACTTGTCCTAAGTGATAAGCTGTAAAAAAATAACCATTTTCACATGCTTGTGAGACTCTTAAGGCATCTCCTCCTAGCCTGGAATTATTCCTTCAAATTGCTACTTGTCTGCAGATTGCACATTGCTATTATTTTATCTGATATTTTCAGATTTCTATTACGTTCACATTATTCTTATTCCCAGTTATATTATTCAGTAGCTCTTGTTGCCTAAGATAAAATTTGGTCATTTTATCTCCTTGTCTGCCCCTTAAAGACATGGATTGTTTGGGTGAAATGACTCATACAGCTGTGCTGATGGAAATTTTAACAATTGGCTGTCTGAGTAAGGTGGGTCAAAGGACAAAGGTCAGATGAAAAGCAGGCTATTTATTCTTTTGAGCTCAAATTTGAGTGATAAGCCAACAGCCTAGCTATTGCACAAGATTGATTAGAAATATGTAGCAGGCAGTCATTCTAATAAGCAAAATGGGAAGGAAGTAGGGAACTTCTACTATTCCCTCAATATCTTTGTGCAGGATAGATTTAGCTGAAGAGTCTATTGACAGCTCTGTTACAGAGCCTTTGATGACAAATGTAAGTTATTCTACTCTGCCAGTACACTAATGATTACAGTAACTTCTCTAAGTGGCTTTTCTTAGAAACAGAATTGCTTAATTAGCATAGTGGGATATTGCTTTATAATTGCAATTATTACATTCATTCAGATTTGTCATACGTGTTTGGTAGCATTTTCTTAGAGAAGCCATCGTTGCCACAAGTAAGTAAAGTAGAAAATATGGAATGACCCTTCATTGCAGATCAAAAACTACCTCTTATGTTTGAACAGAATCTTAATGTTATCTCTGTGGCAAAAAGAAGCCTTGAAAAGAACTGAGTTCTTCCTGCACTGTTAGCTGTCATTTGCGAAGGAGACAGACACACTCCTGCTTATGATTTTGTTTGCTGTAAGCGTCGTCTTGCCCTTACAGGTATCAAAGGGTAGTTTGTCTATCTGTGTAGGCTCAATCTGAAGTAGCAGTAGCTAATTTTTCAGTTGGCTCTTGCTTTTGACCTCTCTCAATTCAGCAAGGGTGTTTCCAGCAGGAATGAAAGCTCCTGCTAGAACAGGCTAGAGGTTCCATGCTTAGGTGGTGCTCAGAAAATCAGTGAGGTAGGGAGGCTAAGGATGGAATAATGTATGATGAGTGTATTGGCGCTGTATATTACAATTTCCCATGGCTGAAAACTGTGTGTTGTGTTTCATGGTGTAGTTCTGTTATTATGGCTATTTTTTTACTCTGTATTATATCCTTACATATATTAAGCATGGCAAAATGGCAGTTACAAGGGGGAAGGGCAGGCATGCTGTCTGAATTGTGCACTAAATGGTGCTGAACATGGTGTAGAAATAATAGGAATATTTGAGTAGGTAAGGAGTGAAAGGGAGAATGATGATATATAGGATCTAGCAAAAGAACTGAGACTGGGGAGCAGTTTGCTGAATGAAAAAATAAAAGTGAAAAGAGAAAAATGAGAAACTTATAGGAGAAGCAAAGAAAGGAGAATTGTAGAATAACAGCATATAGAAATTGTGTTGAAAGAGGAGAGAATAAGAAAGGAAACTGGGCATCACGTAAGAGCAAAAGACATGACAAAAATTAGCCCTAGTGTACCAGACATACTACAAGGTAAGTAGAACTGGTATAAAACCACAACATTTTGGCAGTGTGGCTACGTGGTGCAAGCCCTTCTGCCTCTGCAGGTGTGTGGGAGAGAGCTCCCAGAGAGTTTTTTTCTCTGTAATCAGCCAACAACAAACTGCATGCAAGGGGAACAGCAGGATTTCTTGGATGCTCCGATGTCATCTATCTTACAGACTGTTCTGCTACTCCACGGTTCTTTCAAGTGGTCTGAATTTCATCACAGAATAAGCTGAGTTGGAAGTGACCCATGAGGATCATTGAGTCCAACTCCTGGTCCTGCACAAAACACCCCAAGAATCACACTGTGTGCCTGAGAGCATTGTCCAAACACTTCATGAACTGAGACAGGCTGATGCTGTGCCCACTTCCCTGGGGAGCCTGTTCCAGTGCCCAACCACCCTCTGGGTGAAAAATGTTTTCCTGATGTGTGACCTGAACCTCCCCTGACTCAGCTTCATGCCATTCCCCTGGGTTCTGCCACTGGTCAGGAGAGTGAAGAAATCACTGCCTGTCCTTCTGCTTTCCCTTATGAGGATGTTAAAGACTGCAATGAGGTCTCCCTTCAGTTTCCTCCTCTAGGCTCTACAAGCCAAGTGACCTCAGCCACTCCTCATAAGACTTCCCCTCCAGACCCTTCACCAGCCTTGTGGTCCTCCTCTAGATGCTCTCTAGATAGATTAATGCCTTTTTAATGTTGTAGTTCCAAAAATTTATGCAGTTGTTCTAAAGCCAGTGACAAATGCAGAAGCTGTCATAGGTTCACCATTTTCTGTGGTATTTATACACAGATCTTGTATGTCTCCATACCTCATCTCCAAGGGCAGTAAAAGATGGTAGGCATTTGAGCTGAAGGAGGATTTCTAATGGCTACAAGAAGCTGAAGGCTTGTTACACCACTGAAAAGCATTCTGGAGCCACACACAGTTTTTCAGTAGGGTGCTGTGCCAATTTGCTTTGCAGTCTTTGGACATTTACTGCTCAGTCTATTCAGCAGGGAGTCACACTGCTCAAGCCTCATAACAAAGGGCTCTGAACGCTCACTGAGGTAGTTTCATTTAAAGATGGGACTTCTAGTGCTTTCCCACTCCAGTGGGAGCTGCTGATAGTGCCACAGATACCACACAACACACAACTCCACACAACAAAGCAGGGATGAAAAATATACATCTGAAATGTAAAAAATATACAGCTGAAAGGAATGAACTT
This sequence comes from Trochalopteron elliotii, assembly GCA_024734555.1. NCBI lineage: Eukaryota > Metazoa > Chordata > Aves > Passeriformes > Leiothrichidae > Trochalopteron > Trochalopteron elliotii. The sequence continues at coordinate 617,636 of JANPWX010000602.1, read as the reverse complement.
ATTATTCTCGTTTATCACAACAAGCAAAAATCATTATTACCCCTCCCAAAAAAACCCATTTATACTTGGAAAATAATTATAAGATGGAATATGCACATTTAGAAATGCAGGAATGGAAATATGTGCAAGCAGACACTCAAGCCAGCACTTCCAAGAATGTGGATTGCTTAACAACTGCACCATATTCTTCTATGTTCGACTTCAAAGCATTTTTAGGTAGCAGTTCAGTTTCATATGCACATCATTAGCACATGATTTTGTTTGTTGTGACCGTATGACATCCCACTGTCATCACTTCTCTTACAGCTTTATCTTGTGTTAATCTTTGTCCCTAACTGATTACTACTGAAGTCAGCAAGAGTCTTTCCACTGAGCTTAATGAGAAATCATTCAGGCTGTGTGGATATAATGGCTGGTGCATCATGGTGTACTTGCTGCTGCACTCTTTTCTTAGCTGCTGGGGTCAGAATAGATCCAGTTCCCTTCTGAACTGCTCTGTTTGTCTGGAGTCTACAATTTAGACTTTTCTCTTGTGTCTTAGGTTCACCAGATCAAGAAAATGTGTTTTCCCTGAAACAAAAAGAGACAGTCTTCTTTCGAATAACATTGATGAACTCTTTAAGCCAGTAGTTTTAATGGCAGCATAATCATGTATCTCTTACAATTTCAAGTAACATGAGCCAAATAGCTGCTACATACTTTAAAAGCTTACGAAGTGTTTGTATTATGGCCTCAACAATATAAAAAATAAAAGAATAAACCTAATTTGGCTTTTTGAAAAATAGCATACACTGGCTAATACAGCCAGGAAAACCTTTCATCTTTAACACATCACTTAGAAAATTGTGGCAAAAATACACAAGATGTTATTAAAACAAAATGATGTTCAAAATTGGATCCTACATGTGCACATCTGGAGACACAGTTGGAAGCCTTTAATCATTCTAACTGATTTGTTTCACCTGTTTACAATGTGTTCATAAACTCACACAGGGAAAAATGTAATCATCCCAGATTGTAACAGGAAATTGGAACTTGACAAAGAAAGAGACGGAGAGAAAAATCATAATTCTTGCATGTAAGTGGCTTGTCAACGGGAGACAGCAGAGCATTCCTCTTCAAAAATACACAGAAGCTGTTATTCCCTCGAGACAAAAGGTGATTGTGAGACTTTGTATTTAGAATCAACTGGTATTTAAAAAATTTAGGGAAATTCCCTAAGTTATGATTCCCTGCCCTTGTTTAGAACATTGCTGTGAAAAATCCTCCAAAAGATAAGCTATATAGAGTAGACCAAAGGTGATGGACTGAACTGAGATTTTAAAGGATTTTTTTTTTAATGAAAACCAAATCATTAACTTTTGTACTCTTTAATTTCTATCTGCTACCTACTAGAGCAAGGCTCCTTCTTTTCTTGTGGGACTGGTTTCTATTCAGTTATTTAGTCTGACTTTCTCTGCAGGAAGAGTGGCTGTGGGCATTTCTGTAGGACTATAACTGACTGTTGAGAAAGAATGGTTTCAGTGCCCTGAAGGGTCTGTTGTGCAGTGTTCACCTTGAAGCTAACGCCATAAAGGAAGTGTGTGACAACTTGACAGATAAACACATGGTACATTTGAGAGATCAATGGACAATATGTCAGGGGTGTAATTTGGCCTTGATTTACCCAGAGGAATGTGTGTTGCTGTGAGTGAACGGCTATTTGTGCTTTGAGCAGGGGAAACACGGAAGTTTTTCTGAAATCAGGAGTAGCTTCCAATGCCTTGCTTACAAGTATCTCTAACTAAAACCTAAAACCAGTTGTATTGAAAGTCTTCAGGATGGCTGAGGTCTTGTTAAACAGTGCTTTCTACTTGAGGAGGATCTAGTAACTGACAATGGGCTAGGTTTTTATGAGTATATAATTGATTTTATGCAATGTATTCTATACTTATGAGTATTGATAGAAAAGGGATAAGACTTTTCTTTGATCTGTCTCATAAAATGATAGACTGACTTCACCTGACAGAAAAGTTTCTGTTTCTTTTCTTCTAGTATCATCTACCTGGGCTATCAAGGACCAGTATTAGTGTGAAGTCTGTAGAAACAGCTCCAGCTGCATAAAACCACTGTTAGTATCTAGTTTTGTGCCGGAGTCATCTAGATGGCTTCCTTCTTGTTTCTGTAGTTATTTTGAAATAATTTTATTTTAAGGAAACACAAATATATGAATGATACAATGTTCTCTTCTGGTTGCTAAATTAGTAAGAAAAACATATAGTTTGGCAATAATATTTAAGAAAATAATCAAATAAACAAAACAAACCTCTCTCCCGAAAAACTCATCACCCCAACTCTTGACTAGCTTTTAAAAGTACCATAGGCTACATTGCATAGTAAACCGCAGAACATATTTTAATAGATTTCATAAAATTGTAAGTAAGAGTAGTATTTAAGTCTTGGATTTTGTCTAAAATTAACTTTTTTTTTGAATATAAGGTTCAAACTTACTGGATATTTCCTGTCTGGAACAAAAAGTATGGGGGCTTGTTGCTGTTGTAAATGTTGCTTATATTTCTCAAGGTGTTGGTGTATCAAACTCTTTTTTTGCAGCCCCTTTTGAAAGCAGCTTATTAATTAGAGTATTTACTCAGTACAAAACAAAAAGGAAAAAATAAGTTATGCCTGTATTTTTTCCCAGACTGCCCTAGTGTATTATTAATAATGTAGCTCTGACGTGAATTTTTATCAAAATTGCAAAAAAATCCTGTCTTTTTGCCCAATAACTATTAAATTGTACCATTGCAAAGAAAGGATTATTTTTCCTAGGCCTCTGCATGCTGAATCATGTAGCCATTGTATCAAAATGTTCTGCAGAAACTATTTCACCTCTTGACTAAGAAAGAGAATTGCCAAATCCAAAAAAAAAAATTACCCCCCTGGATGATAGAGAGTCCTTTGTGTTTCTGCTCTTGATGTTTGAACCCTTAATGTCCTCCTACTGAACTTTCTCTCCAGTTCTGACAACTAGTACTTTTTAGAGGGCAGCCCAGATACTGGAACCCACAAATAAGATGTGCTTCATCTTCAAATACTCTTTGAGGAAGATGGAAAAATGGGAAAGGGATTTCCTCTTTGAATTCTGTAGTTTGACTGGCAAAGTAAGAATAGAAATAATAGTGATGATTTCTAAAGCGTATCTTGTATTTTTTTCCCTTCATGGTTTGCAGTGACCAAGACTGATTCCTGAAGTAGTGATTTTGAAGTCACCATTAGTTGGAAAAAAACCTTTGTATCGCACTTTAGTGTGGTGGTCGCAGTATGGCAGGTAGTGTTTTTTGTAGTTATGAGGCACCGGAGGCTTTAGGAAAAGCCAGCTAACAGTAAAGTGGCAACTTATGGAAAAAAACCAGACATAAATGCTATCTATTTCTTCTAGTTAAAATATTCTCAGGTATGCGGGGGAGATGTCAAGCCTGTGAAGCACAAGAAACCTGAAAATAATGCAATCTCTTTTGTTTTTCATGTTCTGATCTTCATCTCTCTCTCGCAAGTCCTCAGTGCAAATTCTCAATTTTAATGCAAAAACCATTTACTTTGAGACATCTCAATCTGAGGGAAACAGAATGAGAGACGAGCCAAAGGCTGCAGTTTTGTTTGAGGTGAGCACTAAGCCAGGTTTTGCAGCTAGCTGGGCACCACAGGTTTCCTGTCTGTCACTGATTCAGCCTCCTCCATTCAAAAGTGAGCCAAGCACAAAACACTTGAAGCCAAGCTCATGTTCAAGGATGCAAGTACCAAAAAAACTCTTGATGTCTACCTTCTGCTGAAACTGCCACCATTTCACCACAAAAGGGTTGTGCCCTGTGCATGTGATTATAACCAAATGGGCTGAGATGAAATGAGGGGCAGTGAACAGGACCCAAACTTGCCAAAACTGCTCCAATTCAAATGCTGAAATCAGGGAAGAAATGTAAACAAAGAGAGTACAGGAGAATTTGAGGAAATGAAATTTTAAAGGTGAAAAAAATCTGAAATGAGGTGAAAACAAAGTGAATGGGATGACAGGAAGTTCTGGGAAATGGACCAAAGCTTGCCCAATTAATGCTCATTGAAATCATAAGATATCATTCTCTTTCCTGAAGGGAAAGTCATCCTTTCAGGAAAGGGAACGAAATCTTGAAATTGGAGAACCAAGTCTAACAAATGCTCTGGAGAGGAGATATGATGAAAAGCAGTCGAATTGAAAAAACTGGGAAAATTTGAAAACGGAGTGATTACAACCAAATGGGCTGAGATGAAATGAGGGGCAGTGAAAAGGACCCAAACTTGCCAAAAATGTTCCAATTCAAATGCTGAAATCAGGGAAGAAATGTAAATAAACAGAGTACAGGAGAATTTCAGAACATGAAATGTTTTAAAAAGACAAAAGGAAAAATCCAAAACAAGGTGAAAAGAATGAAAGTGAATGGGATGACAAGAAGTGCAGCGAGATGGACTGATGTAATTAATTGCTTGCTTTCCTGAACCATCTTTTTTGCATGCTAAATTCTCATTGGAAATGACAGAAATGGGTGGGTCGCCTAAATTCTGCATTATTTGTTGTCATTGGCATTATCCAGATCTGTACTGCAGTCACACACTCTATTGCCATGATCAGAGATGGAGTTTAGGATCATGGAGGGACCCTTTTGGATGATGCACTGGTCAGTGACAAGGGCATATTGCCTTCAGAATTAATCTTCTATTCATTTTATCTTGGACTGTTTACCAATTTATTCCCATAACATAGCTGAAGGAACTGTTGCACTGGAAGGAATGTAACTGTGGAACTGTGGAGCACGAGCTGCAGAAGAATGCACAGATGGATGCCAGTGAAGCAGCACAGATTTTACACTGTGCTGCTTCTGGTCCCTTAAACAACTTGGTTTGAGCTCCCTGTGGCATCTCTGCAGTAGACTGCAAACAGCCTGTTGGAAGAGAAGGAGAAAGCAGGGAGAAAACCCCAAGCACCAGGAAGGGATGGTCAGAAGTCTGAATAAACCCACATAAATTTGTCTGTGTTCTATGACCACGTTATCCAGTCTTGGATACTTTCCTCCTCAGCTCCAAATGCAGCTCACCCCCACTGCAGGAAGTGCCTAGTCCACAAAACTCTGTGTCAGTCCAGTAATCTCACAGTTCACACAACTTAGAAAGTCCTATAGAATCAGATGTGAAAAGAAACAGGTAGTGCCCATGACCTTTGCTCAGTGATGTCCAGGTTCACAGTCACACATTTATGTTCTATGAACATTTGGATCCTCTAAAGCAACCAGCGGAGCATATCACAACATTTTTTTTAGTGAGTTACAACCCATGACCTTTAGTATTTTGGGATGGTAACAATTTCTAAAGGAAAATCATCTAATCCCATAATTTCAGTTCCCTCAGCAGCTTTATCCTAATTTGTAGCTTTTGTTGTTTTAATTTTTTTTTTTAATTAAAAGCATGTGTAAGAATGAGTTTAATGGGTTAAAATGGCTGAACTTTTGTGAAAGCCAAATGGGAACCAAAATTTTAAAATATACCCACCCAGCAGATCTTTCCCCTGGAATAGGGCCATCTGTACATGCAAGGACATTCCTTGGGATCTATTTTGACTCTTAGGTTTCCTCAGCTTGGCAGAATTGTTTTGCAGAGGTAGCCAGGGAATTTTTAAAGGCACTGAATGCATCAGGTGTGATTTGTTATAAAAGGAACAGGAACAGCAGTAAGAATAGGGAAGGTGGGATAGACTGCTCTTTCGTTTATTTTACATGATGCTGCATGGTAATACAGAGAGCTCACCTAAACACAGCTCTGGTGTTGTTCCTTGGGAAGATTTTAATTTGCCTTTAGAGACAGGTGAACTTGGAGGATGTGATGGGGTGCAAATTGTGATTTCTTCAGGTGATTTTCAGACAAGAACTAGATCAGAGTGAATAACAGTAGTTATTTACTCACTTCTGAGCACCAATATTTTCAACTGCTAAACCAAGATGCATAATCTGCAATATATTTATCTGTCCATTGCACTTCAGTCAGTGTGGAGCAGAGCTATTTTCTCTCACTCTGGAAATGCAGTTTGGATTCCTAAGGAGCTGTATTCACTTTTGTTCCCAGTTTCCTAGCATAAATTTAGGAATTGCCAAAGTAGTATTACATCCCTGTGCTTAATTTTGTCAGGAAAAATGAAATAAAACATTACTTAGGACATCCAAGTCACTGCTCAACTAATGACTTGATGAGCTGCAGCAGTAACTATTAAATACACAGCTCTGTTAAATTCTTCAACTAAAGCCCCTTTGTTTCTGACAACCTCAAGCTAGATGAGAATCGTAAGTGAAACTCAAAAAGACAACAAAAAAATCTTTGCCTGGTCAAAGGTAGCAATTAAGTGTAACTGGTATTACACTATCTTCTCAATTTTTAATGGAGATTAACAGATGAGAAGATACATCACTGGCAGGAGGAAAATGTACTGATTTCCTTATGTCTTCTTCCATCTACAGAGCAGAAAAGTACAAGAGTTGCCAAGAATCTCTTTTGCTCTTTCATTTCTAGCTTTACAGAGCAAAAATGCATCTAGCTGAGAATGCCACTGAAAATTTGCAATTAGTATTATTATTATCATTAGAAAAGTATTATTATTAACTTGTCCACAAGCACAAAAGGCACAATGTTTCCCAGTCTTTGTACCTGGAAATGAGAAATCACAATTCAGAAGGTGGATTAAACCTTCTAAAATCTTAACTACCATCACTTGGAAATACTGGAGTTCTGACAAATCAATTCAGCAAAGATGTATAATGGAATTTGAATATGTAGAAAGGAGTTTGGTGAGTAATTTCAGTGCATTGCTAAAAGGCATAAAAGATCAGAAATACAAATCAGTCTGTTTTTCTAAAAAAAAAAAAAATCAGTAAGTTATCTGTCCAGCACAGCAAACATGAAAACAATAATAAAGAAAGAAACGTTTTCCAGAGGAGGCTCACAACGCTCTCTGAGAAACAGTCCATCAATGTATCCATGTAGGAAACCTGGCAACTACATCTCCTCTTTGCTGTATGGACACTACAGCTGTCCTATTCCATTATTGTCAGGAGTACAAAGGTAAAGTTTTTCCCTGACCTTTTTTTCTTTGACAGTCACAAAGCTTTATTTTGCTTCAAGAAATCAGAAAAAACCTGAGCACTTTGAAACAATGTTCTTACTAGACCTCTAGATATGCACAGATGGCAATGTAAGTAGTCTCATTAGTTATAATCAGCAGGAACAAAGCATCTCAGAGCTGACTGTGAGAAAAGCTATTAAAACCAGTGTTTGAAGTGATTTCTGAAGAGGAGGCAAATGCCTCTGCCATCTGCAGAAATACAGAGAAGAGGGAAATTTGAAATTCTCTCCCTTTACACATAATGTCTACAACTCCTTATCAGTATGTATTAGGTGACTGGCTGAGAGACAGCCTGTTTTCACAGTGGGAGGCAAAACCCTGAGTTGCTGTTACAGAATAAGTATTGAAAGATGGAGCACAGAAAGCAGCTGAAGTCAAACAGAGAGGAAATGTTTGTTATAAAAGAAAGCAGAAGAATAAAAACAATGGGAAACTGAAGGAGAAAGACCAAAGACCAGGAGAAAAAGTGTTTTAGGGGAGAGATCCTAAAAAAGCGCAGAGAAGCGCAATGAATGAACTATTGACGTCTTTGCCTCTCATCACTATGATTGTTGTCTCTGTATTTTTATTTTGGCAGAGAATCTGATCTCAATCTCTCACCCCTGAACTTTCCTCTTTTCTCACCTGTCCACAGCGATGGCTGTCATGGAGTAGATGCTGGCGAAGACAGCTGTGATTGGGAAGAAGTTGTGGAAGCGGCAGTAAGCTTCTCCAAAGTACCACTCACTGTGCAGTGCATAGATGAAGTTGATGAGGGTATTGAAAGCAGCCATGGAGGCATCAGAGAAGGCCAGATTCACCAGGAAGTAATTTGTCACTGTCCTCATGCGCTTGTGAGCCAGGATAATCCAGATGACAATAAGATTTCCAAAAACGGCCACTGCCACCACACCACCATAAGCCAGAGACCACAGGGCAATGCGCCAAGAAGGTTGTATGAACTGATTGGAGAAGTTGCCTGCTGAGGAGGCTACAGGGGCAGAAGCATTTGCAGCTGGTGCTTCCAGAGCCTGTCCCCAGGGATCGCCTGCTTCAGTGAGGCTCACATTCCACCTGCTGCTCATGTTCCACTTGGCTGTGGGGACCGAAGTCATCTTGGGTGTTTCTCTCCTTTCTTCCAGGAAAGATGTACCTCTCCCACCTCCCTCTCCCAGCCCTCTAAAATCCCCACCAACAGATAGGAAGAAAAGGGGAAGTAAGGCAGCACAGCAGGTACTGGGAAGGGGAGCTCTGTCAGAAAAAATCTTTGGCTATGCTGTTCAAACTGTTAGAAATGCTCTAATGAGATATGTCAGGAGAGGTACCTTGCAGTAGAACAACATCTGTTTCTCCTCTGTACAGCCTCTTGCTTTTGATTTTGCTCAAGGAGAAGGGGACTGGGAGCCAAGGCACATTTTATAGGCTTGTGAGTTCCCAGCGTCATGAAGGGAGTGGAGCGATAAGCTCCATCGGCTGGTAAGCTAACACCTCTTTTTCTCTGCTCTCCCTCCCCTTGTATTTCATTCGTTGCCAGCAGCAGGCACTTTCATGAGCTGTGGAAAACATCACAGGAAAAATGAATTCTCATCTCATTTATGTTGAGAGATTTATTTTGTATTGTCTTTCTTTAAGTTTCATTATTGTGCTTCCTTTTTTAAATTGTCTTTTTGCTCTGTCTTTGCAGGGCTAATCAGCTGGCTTAGTTGAAATTCCCAGGACTGAGGCTGCCTTTTTTATTAAAGCTCATTCCAGATGAATTTATTCCTGATCAATTCAGAGCTGCTTTTTTGCTGCTCTCTTTTCATTTAGTAGACACTTTCCTTTAAACCATTCTGTTACCTACAGCTTTAGAATAGTGACTCTTTCAGAGAAACAAATACATTCTGCTGCTCTCTAATTTCAGTTCTCATTCTGTAATATGGAATTGATATCAAGAAATGTTTATAAAGCCATTTGCATGTTCAGCAGTTACTGATTTTTACTGAAACAGTATGCAGCCCTAAACAAAGGTGTCCCTAGTTATGGGCAAAATATTAGGGGTTTGCTTTCTTTGTGTCTTTGAGAAAAAATATTTTAGTTATTTTTCCTGATTTGCGTTTATTTCACGTTTAGAATTATTATTATTTTGAGCAACCAATATTTTATTTAATACGCAGTGATTTCTATAATGGTAGAAAAGGGTAAATGAGAAAATTTAACGCCCGATGTTTTCACATCCAAAATCAGTTTTCTTGTTAATATGTTAACAACAGCTGGCATTAGTAATGCATGTTTTATGCAAGGATTGATTGCAAGGGACTTCAACTAACAAACCTTTGTTATTCAATAGGCTGTAGTCTTAAGGGAGAAAATGTGTTTTAGTGCCGATCTTTCATGTTTCAACAATTTAGAGCTACTACTTGTCATCAGCAGAGGTTTCAATTGTATCACAGCAGTGAGAGCTATTCAATGTCCCTATCAGCAATGACACATTCAGTACTTTTTAAACAAAAGCTTCAAACAAAAATCAAATAGTCCTGTGTACCACTTCCTCCCTGATGTATTTACCCAGTGGAAGCAGTGTTTGCACTTTAATTGTCAGGTATTCGCTGCAGTTTTAATTTGAATTACTGTAATTGGGCTGTTTCTGAGCCACATATGAGCTTTTACCAACTTACCCCAGCCTGAGCAGCTGCCCACATCAGGCTTAGAAGCTTTGCTGAAAACCACAGAAACTCTGCTGTAAATCACCTGGTGCTGCAGCATGTCTAGAACTCACCCATGCACTGTAGATGCTTGTAACAGGAAAGTCACTGGAGTTAATCCTATGGTTCCATTTTGAATTCTAAATCTTCTACCTGCCTCTTCTTTTTTCCTCTTCCTGGGAGGTGAGTCTGAAGAAATGCATGGTAGACAATCTCTGTGAGTTTGAGAGAGGAAAAAATTCAAATGGTGGTTTCAAAGAATAAGGAACTATGGGCTGACTAGTTAGAGCGGAGAGCTGGACACTCAACTCTTGATTCCAGCAGCTTCACTCAAGATTTTCATGTGGCTGTAAGCCAGAGAACACAAACCCAGCCCTGTCCCCTATACCTTTCCACCTTTATGCCCAAACTAGGAACTCCAGACTTTATCTTTTTACTAAGCTGATGTGTTTTTGACATTCGCACACCAGTTGCACAAATGTCCCACATGCTTCTGTTGCTTCCATCCAGCTCTCCCAACCTCAGCTCTATTATTCTTTTTCCTTCATTTCAGCAGAGACACAGATACCTTATTTCTAGCACACAGTACTGACAAGTGTGAAGTAGAGCGCAAACAAACAGGAGCAGAGATCTGTAGAGCACTGTAATAACTTCCCCTGTATAGGAACATAAAGAATCTGTGTTTGAACCACTTGTGATAGTTCATGGAATCACGTTCTGGTCACGTCTGTGAATTCTGTCTCTGATTTCCATGAAAAATGTGCAATATCCAGTAGTGCTGCAAACTAGGAGCTGGATTTTGAATTTGAAAGCAGAAGTCTAATTTCTTGCTCTGGAATGAAGCTTGTTCTAGCTTTGTCATGAAAAATTGCTTGCCATTGTACGGCGGGTATTCAGGAGAGACCATTCCCATGTGTCTTTCTCTAATCATCTACAGTGCCCCCAAGGGAATTTGTTCTCAATGCATTCCTAGTCACAATGTGGTAAATTGGGTAAAAGCTTATATAGAAACAGCTACAATTACAGTCATTTGAATTAAAACTGCAGTGAGGACCTGACAGTTAAAGTACAAGGCAACACCTCCTTATTCTAGCAGAAATATAGGTAAACTGAGTCCTTGAGACTTACTTTAAACACAAATCAGGAAGCTTTTTGTAGTTTGTGTTTGTGAAATGTCAGCCAGATCACCAACACAGGAGTGTCAGCTTTGCAGAATAGAAATCAAAGTACCATTGATTGTCTTCCTCTTCAGAGGTGCCCTGAGGAAATAAGCCATCCCTCTAGGGAAATTTTTAAACACTATGGTGTTCCCCAGTCCCTCTCCCCCATATATGAGAAGAAAAACTGTGGGGTACCATTAGCATAAAAGGACAACCTAGATGTTTTTATTAGTCATTTGCTCAGTAAGGTGAATGTTATCAGTCTGCAGCATGTATCTGAAACTGACAGAAGAGGTGGCTGAGTATCTGGAGTTGTTTTGTTTTGAGAAGTGGAAAACCGAACAGCACGGGACAAATGTTGGGCAGCTGGATTAGTCTCCCATGGGGAGTATTTATGACTCCTTTTGGAGATGACTGTATAAAATTGCTAGAATAAATTCTCTGTGTCCTGGCTTTCATTCTTAGTGGAAACCACAGAGAAGTAGTTTGGTACAATCAGCTGGAGCAAAACCAGATTCTCCTGTGTCCGAGGGGCTGCAGCGAAAAAATGGGGCGATCTGCCTTGCTAACATTTTACTTAACTAAATAAGAAAACAGTGTTTTTTGTGCTGGCGTTTTCTTCCAGAACTGTTACAGGTGTATGATTTCTTATGTTAACTTTTGGCTATTCCAGCTTATGCATATTTGCAGTGTGAATGTTTAATTTTCCACTCTTTAAGGCTACACAATTGTAGAGTGACTTTCTTTTGGTCATCTGCTACTGGCTATTTCCTGATGGTCGTTTGCTCCTTTGCTTTTCCACTGACTGCTACTTCGTGCTTGTGTAAAAGCATGTTGTACTTTTAAACTGTGGTTAAACTTGTCACTATTAGCAGCTCCCCATTCCCAGCTTCACAGAAACACAAGGAAATCTAAAATATCTGAAGCGTGAACAGAGGAGTAGCTGTGATTGTCTCTACTTCTTCCTTTGTGTTACATAGTTTGAAGCTATTTTTTCACAGTTCTAGCATAGCTGGCTCCTACTTAGCCAGAGCGGAAGCTAAGGTCCTGACTTAGCTTTTTGACTAGAAGGTACATTTAGAAGTTATTCTTTTCTTAGCTGTTTATGAGGTTGATTTAATTTTCTACAGGTCTTCTGATGTACTTGAAGTTTTTGTTGGAAATTGTTCTTCCACTAAATTTTTCTGTGTGCTATGGGAATGAGAGACAGACAATATCATCATTATTGCACAAGTAGGTATTTGTGGTAAAATAGCAGCCTGCATAGTATCTCTATTTAGCATAAGCAATAACTGCATCATTAAGGTCCTTCCCCTCTGTCTTTTCTTTTGTATATAGAACAGAGGGCATTGTGAGGTTTGCTTTTGGTTTTGGATTTGCTTGCTTGATTAGGCTTAGTCTAATGACCTCTTTCCCTGTCTCCTTCCTCCAGTGCTCAGCTGGAAGAAATGATCCTTCAGCTGGAGATTTTTTTATTCTTCAGCTTTGATAGCTCCTGTTCATCAGTCATGAAAAGGTTTAGCTAGGGCACCAGAATTTATGCAATTTAAGGATGCTCAGCACTGTCCTATTTATCATGGCTGTGTGTTTGCAATGTGCTGCTGTCATGGCAGTGCCAAACCACCTAGATTCTGAACAGTTGGCTTTTATTTGTGTAGCTTAAAACACAGCTAGAAAACTCAGTTTGCACTTTGTTTCTGATAATTGTCTATGAATACAAAAGTCTTATTCCAGTCACCAACTGCAAATGGCTCAGTAGGATGTTTAGCAGCTTCAAAAGCATGCAAGTAAGGATGTTGCAGCAAAGGGGAAAGACCAAAACCAGAAATATGTGGCTCTTCATCGTGGCTAGAGGGAGCCATAGGGTGAGGAAAATCAGAGCCAAAGAGCTGATTAAAGACAAGTTTTCTTCTGGAATAGAATGCTGAGATGCAACTTTGCTGGAACTATTTTTAGAATAAAGTAAAACTCAGCGTTTCTAGAGATGAGTTATGAGACACAAATAGTAAATGAAAATGAAGACTATTTTGAATTTCAGATAATACTCACAAATTATTTTGTATGAGAAAACTTTTTTCTTCTTCAATGAAAGATTTCTGCAGCCTTTGAGAGTTTGATCTTTCCATCCTCCTGAAAGGCTAAATTTTATGTGTTTTCCATTGCTGTCAGCACAGTTTATCCCTCTGTTCTTTAGCTGCTGCACACAGGACATGACTGAAGGTGCTAAATTGCTGGCATGGTGACGTGGCTGTGCCAAAATGTAATTTGTAGGGCACAGTCATTCTCCAAAAGGTAATTCTTATTCATTTACTTTCCTGGTCAGCTAGGGCTTTGAGAGGAAAATACATTATACAAAGTGTGACACTAGCAATTTTTTGGAAGAAATGAACTGGATTGATTCAAGTGGTTCTTCTACCTGACAGCAGTATATCTGGAGAGGAGGTAAAGGCAAAGTGAAATGGACCATGGTATAATAAACGTTTTTTTGGGACAGTCCTTGGCACAAATTAGTGGGGAACCTTCACTGATACTTTTTTCCCCCTAGCTGCTGTACATTCTCTATTCACTCTAGTGGGAGACAATGTATTTGCAGTTGTAAATCCAGGCACCTCTTCCTTTTCATCTTTCTCCAGTCTCTCAAGTGCCTGTCTAATGTCATAGGGGAGATGAATTAGCAGCTGACTTCTGTGTGTGTGCTGAATACGTGCTTGTCCATATTCTTCTCTTCTTTTAAATTGCTTTAATAACTTTTTAAAAAGTTACATTTAACCACAAAATTATATATAAGTCATAATGTGTTTGATTGGATCTGTAGATTCAGAACCTATAGCCTTGAAATTAATGAGTAGGTGCTGTAGCCACCTGAAATTACAAATCCATTGAAGTCAATCAAAAAGATGCCTACTGGCAAAATCATTTCCTCTGTCTCCTATGGGACTCTTTCCAGCAATTTGTTTCCTTACAAACATCCAAATTAAGGGGGATTTTGTTGGTGATTTTTCTGACTCTTCAAGTTATTTACTCAGTTATATACATATATTGCATATAATAAATTTACATACATACTCTTACATAATAAAATGCATATTTTAAGGTCTCGAGCAAGGCATGAATGGAATTGCAGTAATTCAGTGCTGAGTAAAATCAGAAAATGAGATTTTTCGATATCTTTACCCATAGACCATCAGTGACATCTGTGTTTCACTCTTACCTGAAAAGTAAAACATATAGGCTTTTTGACTTGTTTTTTTAGTAACATTGTAGTATCAAGAGAATATTCTCTATTTTTTTTTCGTTAACTAAAATAAAATTTTTATAGATTGGTCTTCATATAAAGCACTACAGGCAATTCACAGATTTAAAATACTGTCTAGACAGTATTTCTAAAAAATATTAGCTCATCTACTTTTAGAAGACTAATTGAAATGTTTGTGTGAAACTGTATTCTGTCAGCATAGAAATAGTTGTTTGTTCTTTGTTGTGCAATTTAAAAAAAGGAAAAAAGTACAAATTTACATATGATGTTACTATGTTCTTTTGACCAAAAATTATTTTACATTCTATATGCTAGAGCAGGATCAGAATTAAGTAGATTTTGTAATTGCTCGTGTGGTCGGCATGTGGTAATTTAGAAAAGCTGTATCTGCCAATGTGTAATAAATATAGGAGGGAGCCTTTGACAATGTACCAAACTTTTGTCTTGAAATACGTCTATTTCAAGAAGTAAAAAGTGGGAAGTAAAGGATAAAATGAAAATATTCTTAGCTATTCTCTCAAATGTGCAAAACCACTTGTGTTCTGTTCTACATTTTGTAATCTGATTTGTGCCCTGCCTTTTTTAGAATCCACTTTTTTCATCTGAGATAAAAGTGGAAAGGGGATCTGAACTTGGCTTTTCACATCCTAAACCACTGTTGTGGCCTAAATGGTGAGAATGTCTTGTCATATCTTGTGCATTTGCCTGTGTTACTGTTAGTGGAAAAGAAATGACTGTCAAAACTGATGTACAAGGATTATGATATTCTTATGACAGTTAATCACACATCTATTTCTAATCTATAGAGTTTCTTAAGCCAAAAGTTTTGCTACTTAGTTGGTGTTCAGTGAAATAATTCATTTATTTGTCCAAAACTCCCTATGAATCACCTATGTGAACTTTTATAGAGCCTATTACTGAAATTATCATGTCTTAAGAACTAGTATTTTTTATTGAAAGGTTGTCTGTTGCAAAATGTATTTTTTTTTCTTCTCCCTAATATTAAGGTTCTGTTTCTCTGTCATGTGACCTTTCTTCTTCCTTTGGAATTGGAATGAAAGGAAAAGCAACTACTGCCATATCAGTGAAATTCAATTTGTGGCTTCAAGAAGTCATTCAGTCTCTTGCACCTTTTCTGTAAACCATTGCACTATCTTATTTCTGCTATGACATATATTTACAAAGGAGTTCCTATTAATTTGATTTTCTATATTCATATTGAAAGAGATTATTTAAGTGAGAACAAGAGTTCAAGTGACCTAACCTTTCTCAATAATTCAGCAAGTTCCAGAGGTATTGTAAGGCAACAGCAAGGAAGGCAATTAATTTTCTGAGGTGAAATTACTTAAGCTAATTTATTTTTTGTGGATATGACATGTATCATTAGATGAGTTTTGAACAAGCAGTAGCAAAGAAGGAGGGAGAGGCATGAAAGCAAAATGTAGTAACTAAATATAATTTGTAAAGAATGCATCTTATTAATTTGGCTCCAAGAATTAGCATTTGGCTTTGGTGACTAATAAATTTTGCACATCATAGAAGGTACTTAGATTTTTTTATCTTTTTCTTTTATGTTTATTTTTACTATCATGTTCTTTTAAGATTATTTTTACTAATTCTCAAGTAACGAGCCACTCCTGATCCTCATTGTTGATTTTGGAACAGAAAACCAACTTTTATGTGGAAATGATAAAAAAATCAGAAGATGGCCTTGCTACTGCTTTCCTGATCCCAGATTCAAGGCAGGTGGATTTGACAGTGTCTACACTTGTAATGTGTCATTGTGTTAACAGTGATGGTATTTGATCCCCTGGTCATTTCTCGAACCACATTAATTTGGCAACAGCATTGTTCTCTTTAAAGAATACCATTCATTTAGGGTTGGCAGCAGGTAGCAGTATCTTGCTAAAAATGCTTTCTAGCTTTACTGGATTTCTTTTAAAATAAAGATGAACAGCCTTTCCTGTCTAGGTAAACAGCAAAGGAGGAGGCTCACAGCCTGAATTTTTCACACATGTGCACACCCCTGTTCACATGAACAAATACAGACAAGGATGTTTTGAAGATAATTTTTGTGTCTTATGGTTGAATAAGATGTTTGACTCCAACAAGTGACAAATGAAAATGAGGTCTATGGAA
Organism: Trochalopteron elliotii; assembly: GCA_024734555.1. Classification (NCBI taxonomy): domain Eukaryota; kingdom Metazoa; phylum Chordata; class Aves; order Passeriformes; family Leiothrichidae; genus Trochalopteron; species Trochalopteron elliotii. The sequence goes on along the minus strand of JANPWX010000602.1, from coordinate 601,244 downwards.
TTATAAACTTACAAACTGAGCCTCACTGTAAAAAACAGATGCAACTACCCTAAGAGCCTGATGCACTGGCTCTTATAAGAGAGTAGCTGATGAAAAAAACTGTAAAAGGAGGTCAGGGAATTGGAATTGTAAAAATTAAAATGTAAGTCTTCCTTACCTTTCCTGAGGCAGACAGAAAAAACCCCCAACTTTCGATTAAATCGCTTACATTCCCTTCAGGCTATTGTTGGAAAATAATTTGTTCTCATGTAGCAAGCACTGGGGATTGAAGCTATTTTATAAATCTTTTCCTCCTTTAAAACCAGATGGTGGGTGTTGATAAAATGTTTGCTGTCTCCCTAAATTGTTCAGATAATCTAATTTTATTGAATAGAATTTGTAGTGGTAGGAATTATGTGTAGAGGTAGCATTTGTAGGCTGAAGAAACTGATTTCTTGTGTCTGACTTCATGTATTCAGAGTGTTATCTAATGGATTTGTTCCCAGATTTATCTGGTGGAGAAAGGGCCCTCCATATCTCCTGCTGTAGAGCACACATTTTCTTTTATGGATGATAAAGATAGGGAAATCTTGGGCTGGGGTACAAATTCCAGCATTGCCCTAATGAAATATTGTTGTCTTAGAAAGATGAATTAATGTTCCCTGCTGCAAAGCAGTGCTTTTCCTTCATGTTTTTGTTCCTTACTGAGTTAGTGTGTGGCATGCCCAAGAAGGAAAAAGCAAGGGGCAACTGGGGTCTGAACCTGTGGAAGTAGACAATGACAGCTACTAAAACCAATTTACATTCACTACAAAAAGAGAGAAAACTGGAGAAAAAGAATCCATAGAAAGGACCAAAGGGTAAAACAAAAATCACTGAATAGCAGATTGGAATAAGTGATTGGAAAGAAAGCATTGAAGATAATTGGAAACTGAACCAAATTGTTTGGGGGATGAGGGAGAGGAGGAAGGACTGAAGTACTGTTTTTGTCTGTGGTTATATTAAGGCTTGTATAATGATGGATTTCGACAGGCATCCATAGTGATGGATGCAGTTTTATCTGTCAGCACAGAGCAGCCTTGTTTAGACCCTTGTCTTTCAGCAGCAGAGTTTTATTCATCCTCCATTACCACAGAGTCCAGATGCTTCTCATGTCTCCAGACTTTAAATGAAAGCATTCGACTTGCAGACTGTGGAAATAGTTTCTTTTGTGAAATACTGCAAAACATTTTGCATGGGGGTGAGGTTTTTATTGTTTGGGTTGGTGTGGTGGGTTTTTGTTGTTGTTGTTTTGGGGTTTTTTTGGCGGGAGGGGCGGGGGGATATGTGTGTTTTTAATCTAAACTTTTGAGAATTTCCACGTGGGAAAAAAAACTCCAGATCTGTGTTGATATTTTTGTCTTGATTCAGGACCAATGTACAGATTGCAATTTTTTCATGGCTGTACACTGGAGCCTGGTGTTTTTTGCATACTATCCAGCTTGTGGCATCTCTTTACCAGCAGCCCAAAGTCATAATGTCAGGAAATTGTGTTTTTATAATATGGACGTAAAAAAAGGATTTTCTTTATGCAGTTGCAACTCCCTCACCACAACTGCCATCAATCTGGAGCAATCAACTGTGTTTTTCACTGCTGTCACCTCTTGTTTGAAAAGAGCAAACTGTTCTTTCTGTAAAGCAAAGTGCAACCTGGCATTGCAGGTTTATATGACTGACAAATTCATATTGATATGCTAATCAATGTATGTTGTCACCTTTGTGACAAGTTCTTTCCTGTCAGAATGGCTCTTTGTCCCACAGGCTTTGTCTTTTTGCAAGATGCTTTGCTAATGCAATTAATCATCTAATCCAGGAAAGCATCTCCCGACACAGAAAACTGACATCATCTTTTCTGCTGTATTTACTCTGCATCTTTTGTCTGTGGTGGAATCATAGATTCTTAGATACATCTGCCATGTATTTTATCATTATAAATTGTTACCAGCCCTGGCTCCAAATCCCATGCAAACATGCTACGATGCATACAAATGTGTGTGTATATACATATACACACACACACACACACATATATATATACACACATAAATGTATATATGTCCTCACTTCCAGAAGGACATTGAGGAGCTGAAGCATGTCCAGAGAAGAGCTGGAGAAGGGTCTGGAGCACAAGTTTTATGGGGAGCAGCTGAGGGAGCTGGAGGAGTGTTTAGTCTAGAGAAAAGGAGGCTCAGGCAGAGGGAACCTTATCACTCTACAACTGCCTGAAGGAGGTTGTAGATAGGTGGGGGTCATTTTCTTCTCCCAAGTAACAAGTGATTTGACAAGAGGACATGGTCTCAACTTGAACAACCGGGGGTTTAGGTTTGATATTAAGAAAAATTTCTTCAAGCATTGGAACAGGTTTCCCAGGGAAGTGGTGCAATCCCTAACTGCTGACTCAGAAGGTATTTGCAAGACAGGTAGATGTGGCACTTGGAGACATGGCTTAGTGGTGACTTTGTGGTGCAGAGTTAATGGCTGGAGTTGATATTAGAGGTATTTTCCCACTTTATGATTCCATGATAATCAGGATGGTTGATTAATTTAATCTTTTAATCTGCCATGTATCTGAAAAACAAAGTCTGTGCCAGCTTGACTGCATAGCTGCTGTTCTCTTTGGATAAGAATCTAAGAATTACACTGACAAAAGAAAACTGAAGACAGCCTAAATGACAAGGGGAAAAAAATAGCATTTGTTCAGAAGGGCAGGAGGCTGTTTACATTTATGTCTGTCATACCTAATTCTTAAAGGTCAATACAGTTTCTTTTTAAGAAAACAATCAATTAAGTAATACAACAAGCAATAAGACATCAAACGCTGTAAAAATATATATACTGTCATTGAAGAAGAATGCTGGCATTTTGCAAAAGATGTTGGGGGAGTCAATGGAAAACACTGAAGAGAGGAAATGATGTATTTTTAAACATTAGTAAGAGTTAGTGATATTTTCAGGAGAGTGACAGTATTTGCAGTTCAGTAATGGCATTCATTTCAGGCATTTGGGTCTGAATTTTGATTTAGAGTAGCTGAAGTGGGCCCTTTATCAGCCCAGCTAGTCCAGTGGAAGCTGACAAAACTATGTAAGCAACTACTCAGGAGCTTTTGTTTGTATATGAGCCTGGAATTAACAAAATCATTAGCAGTTATTCAGATAATCTCAAAATCATCTAAATTGAGGTACTTGAGGAGTCTTCTTAGAAGAGAGTACTGCACTTTTGGTGATGAAATGTTCTGGTTCTGCTAGTCTGCTTTTACATGTTGGGAAAACACACTCTAGGTGCTAGGCTTGAGGAAGAAGCAGCTGATGGATATATAGAAGCACAAAGGACAGAGCTCACTGTGTAGCTGCTGTCCACTAAAGCAAACCTCTGGAAAAGTAGCAGAATTCATTTCAAAGAAGGACCTTCCACCACCAGGCTCTTATTAATAATAGACAAACTTTTATTAATTGTTAGTCAAGCTACTTATACTCTTTTGTAAAAGCTGGCAATATTTTTTTTTCTCTAAATACGAATATTTAGAAAATTGCTACCTGAGAGGAGTGAGAAATATAGAGCAGAAGCATCCAGGTTTTTTGTTAATAAAGTTTACCATGGTGTCTAATTGGCTGTGCTTGGAGATGTACAGGCCATCTAGGACAGCAACAGCATTCTGAATGAAGAACAGCCACTTTTCACAAAGTCACCCACTGCTTGTCCTTTGATGCTGTTTAAATGCAACAACTCTAGTTCATAAGAAGATTTTATGAAAAGGGGTAAGACAGACTGCCTTTGAAATGGTTCACTTCTGCAGCTGAAGTAGAAAAATAAACTTGTAAACAGTAATTCACAGTAATTATCTGAATGATTTTCTAACAGAGATTTATGTTAGAAGTATCTGAAAGTCAAAGCATGAGAAAAGGTTAAAGAAAATACCTTTAGGTTGTGTTCTTCAGGCTTTTATCTAATAATTACTTCCTTTGGATGCTTGTTTTGTAACACAAATGACTAATGTTTATAAAGCTTTTTGGAAAATAAGAGTATAAACAGTGTGCAAGTGCTCACTGTTATTATTACACATGAATCATTGTATTAACAAAAGCAATGACTTGTCTCAGGCATGGGCCCAATCCATCTCACACTGGATTTGATAGGATGCATTTTCTTCAGGCTAATGAGTAGGCCCAAGTTGTTGACTTTTTCATGTCATTTAGGGAGGAACACCAATTCTTTACCCCAACATTTTCATTATATAGAGAGACTCTAATAGAAATCCTGCAAATTTTTTCTTTATGCGTAATAGTGGTTCCTGTAAGTATTAATTGTTCAAGTGGTACAAATAATATTGTAGTCTTGGAAAAACAGCTGGAATGACAGATTTTCTAATACAGAGGAATAGCTTGGGAGTGACAATGTCTGCTCAAAGGTAAATTCATCAGCCAGTTCACACTGTTGTTTCAGAGTACTGAAATCACAGTTTTGGCAGCCGTTGCTTTCTGACAGAGGCTGAATAGAAATCCCTGCCATTTGGGACTTCTGGTTACAATTTCTTATCTCCATTTCCAGTTCTGCTTAAAGGGTAGCATATGGAGGCTGCATCACCCCATTTCTCAGCTGTTCCTGTTGTGAGAAATACTGCTTTGGAAACTTATTCTAACAGAGCTTTGTTTCTCATCTCTTCTGCCAGCTGTTGTAATAGTGCAGAACAGACTGTAACACAGAACCATCTCAAGCATCATGACTTAAGAAAATTTTAATACATGCTGGAAGTGAGTGAGAGAAAATGGATCACTGAAGAAATATTTAAGGAAACTGACATTAACAAAGAGAAAAATACTAAGTTCTTAAATCGTCCATTTTACTCACACCGCCTTGAGTAGCTATTGATAGTGCAAGCCCACTTGGATATTACTTGTATAGGGTTTTTTTTAATCATTTCCTTTCATCAATTTCTTCTCATGTCTTTTCATTTGACTTTGTTGCCCAATTTTAAGATTTCATTTTCTTTCATGAAAGGAAATTCTTCATTTCACGAAAGGGAATGAAATCTTGCCATTTAAATGAGGATCAATTCAGCAAGGTTTGGTCCATTCCTTGTGCTTCATGTCATCCTTTTCCCTTTTATTGTTTTGTGCAGTTTCTTTTTTTTTTTTCCCAGAATTTCCTTTTATAGATTTCTTCTCCTGTCTTTTCACTTGACTTTGTCCCCTGATTTCAAGATTTCAATGAGTATAATTTGACAAGTGTGAATCCTTTTCACTGAACCTCATTTCATAGCAATCCATTTGGTTGTAGTCACTCCTTTTCAAAATTTTCTTTTTTTTAATTGCATTTTATTTCATCATATTTCTTTTCCAGAGTGCTTGTTAGATTTTCTTCTCTGATTTCAAGATTTTATTTCCTTTCATGAAAGGAAAGGACGTCTTATGACTTCAATGAGGATCAATTTGGCAAGGTTTGGTCCATTTTATTGCTCCTCATTTCATCCCAATCCATTTCATTTTAGTCACTTTGTTTCAGAATTTGTATCACCCCACATTTAATGTCTGATAAAACCCCACTGTTTTAAAGAGGTTTTTGAAGGTGTTGCATCCTGGTGTTTTTGTTTTACCAAAGCCAGCAGAGTGCCTCTCTGACTTTGCCAATCTGTTATGTGCAGCTACTTTTTATTGAGGTTTGCTAGATATCACTGTTCTGTGTAATTTCCTTCTTCCTCTGTAATTTTCTTAGCAGAGATTATTTTTCCTGTATAGATATGCCATCAATCAGATGCCTCTTAGTTCCAGCGTTTTTAGCTGTCATATACAGGAAAGTTTAGTAGCGTTAATTCAGCCTTATGTCAAAGCCATGCAAAATGGTTGTGACCTAGACTTGTGCTTCAAGAGCATGAGGTGTCTTTGGCCCTCATGGTGTTACCATATAGAAGTATTAAGAATATTCAGCTGCCTTTTTTACTCAAAGGCAGCAATATCAATGAATACCCAGAGCCTTTCTGTGAAACTTGTGGGACTGAACAGGAGATTTGGGTGTGTGGCACAGCGAGCTGTGGGCTGAGCAAAGAATCTTTGTGTGCACATGGGAACATTTGCCTTGCTTGTCTGAAGTTACTTATCTGACACGTTTTGTCAGGTGGAGTGTTGAAGTCTTTTCCTTGCTTACCTTTCTTGTACCATTGTGGCCTGGAACAGCGCCATGTTAGAATACAATGGGTAGACCAGACAGAAACATCGATTTGGAAAGCTGAGACCTAGGCTAATAGCAGTTGTGATAGAAATTTTATTTTAACTTTTATCGTACAATGCATTTATCTCCCCTCAGGCCTCTCTCCACATCTCTGTACATGACATGAAAGCCATAAAATTCTAGTTATGAGATCCATACAGTATCTGAATCCACTTCTATCTCTATTGTTTGTGATGCCTAGTTTTTACTTCAGTTTTGTCTAAACAAAGATCATGGAAGAACACTAAACCTCCTTAATTTCTGGACCATAAAAAGCTTGACACTGAATATGTAGGGCTTTACATTTTCTTAATCACAGAAAATAGCAGGAAATTAAAGTAAAACCTCTTTTTTTTAAGTGTGAATTTTTAACAGTTATAATAACTTCTTATAGACTAAAAATATTTGCAAATCACTGTACATTTAAAGAATTCTTACAATTCTTTAGAATACAGAATCTTTCAACATTTTTGGAAAGAAGTATATTTTCTGGAATAGCAACTATCCATGTATGTGTCCAATCAAGATAACAGGACCTTAGACTTTTAGCAGTCATTGATTGCTTGGGCAGTGGTTTTGCTCCCTTTCATGTTCAAGATAAAAAATTTCAGAAGATACATTTGTATCTAAAGAAAAGAGCTCGTGTCTTGCATTTGAAGCCATACATTATAGACCAAATACAGAATATCACAGGATCAAATGGAAGCTGCATTTCTATCTCCACAGATACATAATTAAGAAGCAATAGAGGACAGTGCAGAAAAGCAATGAGTTAAAATATTGGACAGAAAAAATAGTATTTGGTAACTAATGCAAATGAAGTCATGCTGAACTGCTAACTATGGCAACCCTACATAGCTGTATAAATTATTAATAAAATTTCCTGGTTTGAAGAGAGTTGAAGAATGATTTATGAAGCTCTTTTTCTTTAAGGGGATGAAATGATGGTAGCTGTTCACCTTGTTTCTGCCATGCTGTGGTTATAAGTTATCAAATACATTGTTAGAATTGGCCCTTGTTTCAGCACCAAAGATGATCACTTGTGTTTAGTTTGTTGGGTGGGGATCTGTGCAAACACAGCTTAAACAACTACCTGCAGAAATTTTTGTAAGACTTGTTTTGTGAAATACGACTAACAACAAATACTGAGGCAGGATTTGGAAACTTGGAATGAAAGTGGAAAAGACAATAAAATACTATTTTATAATTTAAGAAATAAACTGAATTTAAATTAATTTCCATCCCTGTCATTGTTGGCCAAAGGAAACAACACCGTGTGTTGCAGTTATGGCTGAAGTGACAGGCTTTCACAGCTTTCATTGCTTGAGTTGGTTGGCTGAGAAGTTCCTGGTAAATAAGAACTTGAAAAAGAAACAGGGGGACTTGAAGCACTGCACAAGACAGCTGTCAGTGCTGCTAAAGAGTTAAAGAATCACAGCCTGGAGATAATTCAGAGGTGCTACCTAATGCTGTCCTGCTTAACCCTTGGCACCAATCCACATTACACCACAGCCTTGTGAACAGCTATGAGGATGGATAGAAGATGGTTGTGAGGGATAAGTGAAAAGAAAAATAGCTGCAATCAGTGGTCTTCTGATTCCTGAGTGCCCTAGTAAGCACTTGAGAGTACACCGTTATTATAAAACCTAGTTTCTTTTCTGTTCAGTACCATTTTTCATGTATTTCTTTTGGAATGAACTACAGCAGAATAACTGTTAGTTTGCATCTAGCTCTTATTCTGGCAAAGATCAGGATGAGTTTTGCTGTTTTTGTCAGTAGAAGCCGTGATAGGTCCTTAGCTCTGCTCTGGAGGTAAGAAATAGTAATGATTCCAATGGAAAAGGCTGAGTAATGTAAGAGCTGCCAGGGAAATAAATGGGCAGCAGCTGAGAAACTTGGTTTTCAAGAAGAGGGGCAAGAGTAAAAGCAATCCACATGAAGCAAGTATGTAAGAATAGAATGGTCCCAAGTTTGTTGACTATGCTGGGAGCCCTGTGTAATACTGAAAACTTTTACCACTTGCAGTTACTTCTCTTGGACACTTTTCTTTGTCTATGCTCAATATCAAAGCTGAACTACCAAAAAAAAACAAACAAACCTCCCCCCCCCAAAAAAAACCCACACCAAAAACAACCCAAACCCAAAAACCACTATTCCTGAAGTATTCTGTTAAAAGAGTTACATCAGCAGCATCTTTTATGTGTCTTGGTTTCTTTTCAAGGGAGTGCATGGAGGCTCTATTGTAACAGTTCCTAGAATAGAGTGTGATGTGCACTGTACTGCCATGCCTGCTGCAGACAAAAGCCATTCTCTGCATGAACTAAATGCTCACGTGCACTAACTGGTTTTGTGTGACAGCTACACGGTGCTTGCATTTTTGTCTCTTAAATGGAAAAACTAAGTGAAATTTAAATATAATGTATTAACTGAATCCTTTCTTATTCTACAGATTTTTCTGCAAAAATTGCACCAGAAGTGTCTCCTTTCTGGTGCTGAGACCTTTCTGTTCAGTTTACTTTATAATATCTTGCTATTCTATTTATGATGATTAGTTATGGTTTTTATTCTTAAAAAATACTGAATGTAGATATTCTCTGAATGAGAACATTTTTATTTCCCATTCAGAGGGTATCTGAATTCAGTTTATCCTTTCTCACCTTTTGGGTGCTATAAAAATTTAATTGGCCTCTTAATTTATGTCTGCATCTGCATCTCAGTTTTATTTACTCATTTTTGAAGGGTCAAAGGCAACAGATGGTGAGCTTTTTAAAGTGTCTGGTAATTTAGAAATAGATTTAGAAATAGTTTCAGTAACAAAAGGTACTGCATTTGTAGTGCTCTTTATACTAGTAAAGGTAAGGTGGTTATTTGATCTGCTTCTCCAGTTGGGAAGAATGGAAGACTCTACTGTACCTAATCCAAAATTACTGCCAGTGTGACTTTAAAGATTTCTTGTGCATTTCCATGACACTATTGCAAGGGTCAACAAAAGCAGCTGCATGATGCAAATACCATTTGCATCAAATGCAAATGTGATTTGTGGTTAAAATTACAAATAGGTCTAGAAAGTTGTTAATAAGAGCAGGGAGGGCATAAAAGTAATTCTATGAGCTGTAAGTATGGAGTGTGTGGAATTGTGTCTCTGTAGGAATTATGCAACTACTTTATAACATCAGAGAAATGTACCTTTTCTTTTTTTCTTGGATCTACAACCCAAAATATTATCCTGAGAGCCAGTGTATGATAAACAGTGTTTCTAATTTCTAATTCTGTAAAAGGATTTATGCTTTTCAGTCAGAGTCATTGCTGTTAATACTGATCACATACTAGCCAGCTGGCTAAGAGTCCTATCTACACAGTATGCAATTGCTGTCAAATCCTATATCTTGCTGAGAGCTGTAGTGAATTAAGCCTGTCTCCAGCTTCCTAAAAGTCTGGATCGTGATGCTGCTCTGGACTTCCATTCTTCTGTTGATACTGGGCCAGTGTCCACTAAAGGACTGAAGAAAAAGCAAAGCTTGAACAGGGTGGGCTTGTGGCCCAGAGATAAGAGCACTTGTTTGAATGATCTGTGTCAGGTACCTCAGTGTTCATCTCTGTATTTCATTCAATGCTCAATTTAATATGTATTGCAGAAGCAAGTGTTGCTTGGGATGCAAGAGGTTGCAATGCAACAGATTAGTGTCTTAGTATATGCTGAGGTCATGAAAGAGAATGGTCAGCCCTGGACGTATCAAAGATGATGTATTTTGGTAGCTTGAAGTGTTTGCTCCCTAGGACTGGAACATGATTGAACAAGAAGGAAAATCTGTCATAAGATTTGATGAAACACCTAGTTACATACATATTTCTGTGCAAAACTGAAGACTGGTGTCCTTGAAAGTGATGTGGATGCACAGGAAGCTATGCAAAGCTCATGAAAGACGCACCTCATTTCTTCTGACACCTTCTTCTTCTTGTTCTTGTGCCTTATGAATGTTCTCAGCAAATTACTATGCATGACACTGCCTTGAAGACAAAAAGTATTTTGAAGAATTCATAAATTCCCATTCATAAATGACACTGCTCACCTTGTATTTACCATGCTGCCTACATGTGAGAAGTAATTTTTTGTTAGAACTGACTTTCTTTCAAATCAAGAAAGTTAGCTTATGTCCTGTATTATTCTGTGTAATCCCAACTGCAGACAGTCATTCTTTGTACCTGATCATGAGGAATCTTTACCACCCTTGACAACCCCAGAAAGACTAGCAGCAATTCCTGACATTTCATGCCTTTTCAGGTATTTAGGTTTCATTACAGATTTTAAACAAACAAGCAATTTTTTTTTTAAATAAATGAGTTTGTGAAGGAATAGGAAGGAAATAGAATAGGAAGGAAAATATGAGTGCCGTTATTCAGTAATACTTTTTTTTCCCCCTCTTCTGGCCTGGTCTGTAGCAGCACTAGGGATTTTTCTTTCTTTTACGTAAGCATACAACTGAACCCTTGCAAGTGTCAAGACTGAAACATTTCATACACAGAATAATTCCTCCAAAGGTGTCACTCGCTGAAGAGCTCAAAACATATTGACATGGTTGTTCCTGAAGTAAACTAACACCATCACCTTCAACAGAGTGAAAAAAAGGTTTTTTACAAAAAAATTTTTGGCCTCATCCGGAGTTCAAATAAACTACAGTTTCAATTCAATCATCAGTCCATGACACTAATACTAACTATGTATTTGTGCCTTTAAGACTTCAAGAACCAAAACAATCTTTGGATCTAAAACTGACCTGATATAAGGGGGGAAAATTACAGTGATTGACAGGTGGCCCAGAGAGACTGTGTAAGAATGAAATTTTGGTGTTTGTACTTCCTTTGAGTATTCTCCCACACTTTGTCTTTAGCACTCTATAGCTGCATGCATTGCTGTTCTGAGATTTAACAACAAGTGTAGTTAGGATGATATGGCATTAATTTGTGGGAAAAAAAAATTTCAAAAATTGGACAAAGAGAAGGATAAATTAAAATTAATTAAGATGCTGATGTTTACTAGTGTCTGAAGCAAATGAAATTAAGTAAAAGATCCTTTGATGTTTTAGCCGGGAGGAAGCTGTGCTAATAACCTTTACTTGAGTAATTATGGCAATAGAAAATTCCTGCTGTGATCAGTATTTATTAGATGTTAATATTTTGGTAATAGTCCATATTGCTGTTAAAATCTAATTGGTGGAACTTTTATAAATACAGCCAAACATGTTCAAAGGATGGTGTTAACTGATGTTTCCCAATGAGCCATTTACACGATTTTTTTGCTTTCTAAGTATGTTTCAGCCTTTCGCTGTTCCTTGTAATACTTTGAAAAAAATGCCTAAATTCCTACTGGCACTATTGACTCTTTTTTTTTTTTTTTTTTTTCCTTCCTAATAACTAGGAGGCCAGATGGAAGAGTTGTGATTAACTGGTCTGTTCTTTTTCAGAGTATCTGAAATGACTGAATTCTACCCAGGAATTCATTCAAGAAAGATGAGCTCCCTCCAAGACAGGACTACATGTTTTTGCAAAATACTCAGTTTCACTCCTATAACTCCAAATCCAACTACTTCCTCTGTAACCTACTACAAATATTTGTTCCCTTGACCACTCCTATTGCTGGTCCTATTACCTAAGGTATACCCTCTCAAGTCTGTTCTTGTCTTCCAGTCAGGACTGCAATTTGTAGTATCCTCTACCAACAGTCATCTGTGAGACTGTTAAATCCACAACATCCCTCTTAATGTTCCTCCTTTTGTCCTTGCTTTTGTTCCCTGCCTGATCAAACTGTTCCCTCTTTTATTACCATTCTCAAAGCCTATGCACAGTTTTTCAAACATTTTAGTGACGTCAGTCCTTTCAGACTGAAATCCTTGATTCTCCTCTAACTTGTAGCCTGATTTCCATCTGTCCAATTGCCTCTTCTACTTGTATGGCTCATTTGCATTTGTATTATGTTGATTCCTATATGAGAAATGAGAGCTTTCTTGTCAGATATTGTATCATCAGTCTCAGTAATTTGATGCAGCCAGGAGTAACAATTGAAAAGTCCTGGGACAATATTTGGATACATTTGTTGTGAAATTCAGTCAAGTGTTTAAGGAGCATGTGGGACCTGTGACCCTAAGGAGCTATAGCAAGCCACAAATGTCACTGAATATCACAGCATTGTTCTGCATCATGACATTCTAGAGATTTTTAGTAAACAGCTTCGGCAAAACAACATATTTTCCAAACCCATCTTCTGCAGAAGATTGGAAAATTTCCCCTGTGAGCCCTGCAACTCTCAAAATCAATATAAAAGTTACTATGAAAATAATCTAACTTTGCTAGTGAGGACATAGAATTGTTTAGGTTGGAAAAAATGTCTAAGATCATTGAATCTAACCCTTTAACCAGACCTTCCAGTTTCACCACTAAACCATGTCCCTAAGCACCACATCTGCATGTCTCCTAGATACCCCTTCAGATTTTTCTTGTCTTTTAAAGTTGTAGCCACTGAATGAACATACACTTAGAGTTACAGGAGCAGTATTAGAAATTCTGTTTGGATTAATGATCCAGTGGATTAAAAAAAAAAAAAAAAGTGAAGAAAAGTTTGCTTATTACTTTAAATAACAAGATTATCAATTTTCTGTGAGGACTCTTGACTTACTCTCTTGGCAGATGCCCATGACTGGACTATTTCTTGACTTAGGTGGCTCACTATGTTAAGACCACTGTCCATTAACTTAGTTATATTTTGAAATTATGCTTTGAAATTCAAATCCCTTAAAGGGCATTGTGGTAGATGCAGGGGTTTGGAAAGAACAACTCGTTCTTTGTAATTTCACATCACAAGTCAGACCATATATAGGTGTAAAAAAATTTAAAAATAAGCTGTATGAATTTAACATATAACATTAGAGATCACTTCATCCACATCTGTGTTAATCACTGACTGCAAGCTGAGTGTATTATAGTGGGATTAGCAGGTATTTCCCAAACATATTTCTTGTTCTGTAACACTGAACTCAGTCATGCCTTCTTTTCCATCAACACTGAATAAGTAGAGATAGTATAGTTCCATGTGACAGACTGAAAGCTAAGGGATCTGGAAACATTCACTGTTTGAGAAATTATGTGCTGGGATCCCACTTTTTCTGCAATGTAAGAAAAGTGACCTGAACCACACATGACAATTCACACATCCAAAGAGAATTACGCCCTTTTGTGTAAAAATTAATTGGGCAGCAGGGATTTCCCCATGACCTCAACATCCCTGCACTACTTCTGCCTCCCAATGGCCAAACAGGCTGGAGTTCGAGCAACAGAATTGGGTCATAGCTAGGAGGTTAGCGCATGGGAATATGGTTTGGGAGTTTCAAGATGTAGGGGGCTTACTTCAGGGATTAGTGAAAAGAATTGGATTGAAGGACTAGTGTGGAGTGTAGGGTTAGAGACAAGCATTGAATCTTAACTGAAGTGGTGTGCAATCACCATCTCACCCTATTGCCATGGTGACTCAAATCTCCATGATTTTTTTTCTCATACGCTGAATCATCAATTTGATGCTCTGAAGGGACCTGAGGACTTCTGAGCTATCAACAGTGAGTGGAACCTTTTTACATAAAATTCTCTGTAGATAATTTTCCTCTGTGTGAACATTCACTCTGATGGTAGAAAGAGGTTTTATGTGATTACGTACAAATGAGGAAACCAGGTGTTGGAAGACGGTGGAATCTGGTGTTTGGGATCAAAACTGACATGAAAACTAGTTGCTTTATGAGTGGTAGTGGGTTCCCTTCCACTAAACAGGTTGACTGAATCAATCTGTCAGGAAAGAAAACTCAGATGAATGGGCATCAGGCAGTTGGGGTGTGTCTGATCCAAGAGTGCACAAATCAGATGGTTGATCCTGGGAAGGGAAGGACTAGATATCTATGTACAATAGAGATGAGAAAAGGGAAAGAGTAGCTGATGTTAATACAATTACAACAGAATTTTAAAGTATTGTCATGAAATGGGGTTCATAGCCACACAAGTCACCTACTACGGTTCAATTCTGTTCTGTTATCAGTTTATTTGTTAAGAGAGAAATGTGAAATTGCAAATCATTTGCAATTGATGTGAAAGGCTGTTAGTCAATAGTATATATTGATTCAGCTAAATTAGCTTTAAGGCTGTTTTAGGTTTAGTTGGTCTAACATTTAGGCTTAGGCAAAACATTACAAGATCTAGACAGGGATGATACCTTACTCTCCAATAGATTTTCTGTGGTACTGATTTTCAGTTTGTTTCAGCATGTGAAAAGTATCACACAGGATATGTCTAATAGTTCTTCTGTAAACTAGAAATAACCATTGTTTTGCATCTTTTCATAAATAGGATTGTACCTTGCCAATAGAAATTTTATTACTTCTTGATAAAAATATAAAAGATGGAGAGAGAAGGTAGGGATATAAAAATCTGTGCTTGGTATTTTATTGAAATTCCTATAAAATCTTAGCTGAAACTGAGTATGAACTAGCTTGAATAGGGCTACAGTAATAGGCTAGCCAGAATAGTTAATGTAACGGACATCAAGTAACATCACTCTGTCTGGAAATTAGTATTAGGAACAGTTTTATTAAATGTTCCTTATGTAAGCACTCAGAGAGGGTATTGATAATAGTTTAATGAAATCTGAAGGTAGTACTGAAATGATGAAAGAAGTGCTCACAGTAGTTGAAGTAGATAATAAGATGTTAGTTGTAGGAAAACACAAATTTAAAATATAAGAAAATAAAAAGGTGAATGTTGGCAAAAACAAAAGAGGAGGTAATTTATATAGCTGAGGAGGATCTCAGCAATGCCTTACGAAAACTCACATTTGCGAGTGGGGAGAGACTCGCGTGAAAAGCAGTTTAACAAAGGAGATTGCAGGTGACAGAAATGTGGTAGAAAATGATGGTTTACAGTGATGCTGCAAAGATAACCCACTCAAAGCTGACTTGCCATCCAACAGTGTCTGAGGTAGGGAACTCTGTATGGCCCTGATGTGATAACTCAGAACAATTTATTATCAGAGAAATAACAAAATACAGGCATTTCAAGTACTCTGGAAACCATTCTGTGCCACTGTGTGCTGTGCTGGTAAATTGAAGAGTGCATAAAATAGGGTGAATTTTAAGAATTTTGGAAAAAAAAATTAAGCTGTCAGGACTGTTCTCCACAGCTACTCTAATACTGATGTACATGTATTGAAATTGCTTATGGCAGGTTGAAAATAAACAAAGAAAAAACCCCATATATAGAGCTAAGCTGTGTAATTCCTTGTCACACGCTATTACAGATACTAAAAGTTTTCTGGTGTTCAGAACTGATTGGATATATTAATAGAAGAAAAAAATTATCTAGGCTATTAAAAGAAAGATGTCAATTGTGGTCAGGATATTTTAGAATAAAAAACTATAAGCAAGGTGTCAATTCTTGGGAAATATATTTCTCATTTTCTTTCTACTTTTCCCTAGGAATCCTCTACTGGTGTTACTGAGTATATTATACTGACCTAGACAGACCTTTCATCTGACATTTTATGGTTGGTGCCATTTTCTCACTAAACCTTCTTAAACCTAAAGGTGCACTTCATCTAAACTCAGTAAGTGATTCTCACCATTGCAAATCTTCCTCTTTACCTCCCAGGGCTCATAGAAGTGGTTACAGAGTCTATGTGGTCCATAAAACAATGAGACAGCAATTTTTCACTAAATGGTCTCATTTAAAAGGAAGACATTTTCTGGTAAGAATGAGACTATGAACAATCAAAAGTAGCCTTACTTTAATATACATTTTTTGGCAACAATTGGGAAAAAATATGTTATTCCTATATGTCACACATCCCTTCCTTGCAAGTTTGTTTTCCTAAGCTCCCAATCTCTTAAAAAATGACATAAAGTGATGTACTGGAACTAGCTCTAAGAACTGGAGATGAGGTGAAGGTGGAAGTGCTTACTGCCATCTTTGCATCAGTCTTTAGTGGGAAGATGGGTTGTCCTGAGGACAAATGTCCTCATGCGTTGGTAGATGGTGTCAGGGAGAAGAATTCTCCCCGTTTTCCAGGAGGAGGCAGTCAGGCTGAGCCACTTGGATGTTCATGAATCTATGGGCCCAGATGGGATCCATCCCAGGGTGATGAGGGAGCTGTCAGATGAGCTTGTGAAGCTGCTCTCCATCATTTACCCACAGTCCTGGCTCACTGGTGAGGTTCCAGATGACTGGAAGCTGGCCAATTCACAATGATGACTATCACAAAAAAGTGATAGTGATGCCTATTCACAAAAAAGGGTGGGAAGGAGGATCCTGGTAATTATAGGCCAGTTAGCCTGACCTCAGTACCTGGCAAGATAAGATAATGGGGCAGTTTATATTGAGTGTCCTCACACAGCACTTACAGGATGGTCAGGGTATCAGACCCAGCCAGCACGGGTTTAGGAGGGGTAGGTTGTGTTTGACCAATCTGGTCTCCTTTTATGACCAGGTGACCTGCGTGGTGGATGCAGGAAAGGCTGTGGATGTTGTCTGTTTGGATTGCAGCAAGGCCTTTGACACTGTCTTTGACACAGCAGACTCCTGGAAAAGTGGCAGCCCGGGGCTTGGACAGGAGCACTCTTTGCTGGGTTCAGAACTGGCTGCGTGGCTGGGCCCAGAGAGTGGTGGGGAATGGTGCTGCATCCAGCTGGGGACTGTCACCAGTGGTGTCCCTCAGGGGTCTGTGCTGGGCTCAGTTCTGTTCAATATCCTTATTGATGACATGGATGAGGGTATTGAGTCTTTCATTAGTAGATTTGCAGATGACACTAAGCTGGGAGTGTGTGTTGATCTGTTGGAAGGTAGGAGGGCTCTGCAGAGAGACCTGGAATGGTTGGATGGATGGGCAGAGTCCAGTAAGATGAAGTTTAATAAGTCCAAGTGCCAAGTCCTGCACTTTGGCCACAGTAACCCCCTGCAGTGTTATAGGCTGGGGACAGAGTGGCTGGACAGTGCCCAGGCAGAAAGGAACCTGGGGGCTCTGGTGACAGCAGCTGAACATGAGCCAGCAGTGTGCCCGGGTGGCCAAGAGGGCCAATGGCATCCTGGCCTGGATCAGGAATGGTGTGGCCAGCAGGAGCAGGGAGGTCATTCTTCCCCTGCACTGGGCACTGGTGAGGCCACACCTGGAGTGCTGTGTCCAGTTCTGGGCCCTCAGTTTAAGGAGGATGTTGAGATACTTGACCATGTCCAGAGGAGGCAACAAGGCTGGGGAGGGGCTGGGAACACAAACCCTGTGAGGAACGACTGAGGGAGCTGGGGTTGTTTAGCCTGGAGAAAAGGAGACTCAGAGGTGACCTTATCACTCTCTACAACCTCCTGAAAGGTGGCTGTAGGTGGTGGGGGTTGGTCTCCTTCTCCAAGCAGCAACTGACAGAAGGAGAGGACACAGTCTTAAGCTGTGCCAAGGGAAATAGATTGGATATTAGGAAAAAGTTTTTTAGGGAAAGTGTGATGAAGTACCGGAATGCTCTGCCCAGAGAGGTGGTGGAGTCGCCATCCCTGGATGCGTTTAAAAGAAGATTGCACGTGGCACTCAGTGCCAGGGTTTAGTTGAGGTGTTAGGGCTGGGTTGGACACGATGGAAGGTCCCTTCCAACTTAGTGATTCTATGTGATTCCGTGAATTATTAGACTTGGAAAAAACTCCTGGTTTATAGGCCCTTAATATTGCTTGAGGCATAGTATGCTTTATTTTGAATAAAACAGCATAGCTGTGATGAATGCCTATCAATTCTTGTCATGCAAAGAATATTCTGCTTTTCTGGATGAATTTAAAAGCATGTGATGTAGACGATGTCCTAGGAAAACTAATTTCTCTTTTTAGTCCTGTAGTACAGCACAAGTGTCCTTTAATCTCTGGCAGAATTATTGCATAGACAGTACTTCGTTGCAGTTCATAAGCTTATTTTTCTTCAATTCAATACCTCACACTGTATTGCTACAGTGAGAAAAGCTTGTGGCATTATGTCCCCAGGACTTTCAAAACAAAAAATAAAGCTGGTAGAATTCAGATTAACTCTGGTGGTCCTTCCTGAAATGATGTGAAAAATTATTTTATGTGATCTTGCCAGTAACCTGCCTTCCTGGTTTCTTAATGTAATATGATCTTCACTTAACTGCACTAAAGTGAGCTGAACCAAACGATTAGTGGTGACCATCTGATAGAAATGGCACACTCAGTGGTGCAAATGATAGGCTGTAAATTCTATGCTAAAATTTCTTGTCTTTTTGTGTGTGTGTTTTGTCAAATTTCTTAGCCTAAACTGTTGTGTGTTTGCAAAGCTTCTGTTTCTTTCTGAAATGGAAAAAATGAAAAGGATTTATTGGGGTGGATAAAAAGGGCTGTGATCTGCTATATTTTCATTGACAATCAGACTGAATTTCCTGAAAAGAAATATGTTGCTGAAACAGTGATTGCCTCAGTATACTTTTGGTTTAAGAGATACATTCTACTGTTTTCTATTATGAGGTTAACTTTTATCTGAATAGAAGATTCACTAATTTTTAATAGCTTAGTGGTAGGATTACTTCCAGAATCATCAAGAAAAAAATAGTGTTCTCCTTTTATATGATACTCTGCAATTAAATTTAAGTGAAATCTAGAATGAAGTATGTGTACAGAAAATTAATGAATATTAGTGTCAAACACAATATGTATTTAAAAATCATTCCAGTAGTGAGAGGATTGAAAGAATTGAGGGTGAAAATATTTTTGTTTGCTGTAGGCAGCATTCGATTAGGGTATACCTCACTTTCCAGTTAGTGGGTAAAAAACCCATTTCTATCCAGGTAGGGAAGTTTTCACACAGACAAACAGAAATCTGATGTTAATCAGAGAAAGAGCAGAGGTTTAGAGGGATCAATATTCTGATGTGGCATTCCACATTCCCACCTCCTAATTGCTGTGTACTGGAGCAGAGTTTGTGACAGTCCAATCCTTTGAAACACTGCAAAAATAAGTCTCTACAGTCACGTGTTTCAAACAAAGATTGGGTGGAAGGGAAAGGGAGAAATGTTTCTCTAATGGAGTCCAAATCCCCAAAGATCTCTCAAGTGTCCATTAAAGTTCCATGGGGAGATTGGAATAAAATCCCTATAGACCCAATTGATTTTTCAAGGACAGTCCACTCTGGTCAGACAGCCAAGAGATCTGCCTGAATGTGGTGGGTACGTTCTGTCTGTAGCTTTTCAATCTAGTCAGTAGTAGTAGTCAATAGAGAATATGCACTGTGAGTTGTGTATTTCATTGAAAATTGCTCGTGATAAGAAAACACACTTAGGCTGTCAAAGCTGAGCTGTTAGAGGAAATGACTCTTTCCATTTGTTGTCAGACTCTTTCCTCTCTCCCTTGCCAAGGTAACTGCTTATGAATGCCTGCTGTGAGTGACCCAGGAGGTAGGTCCTGCTGAGTACAGAGGAGTGGATTCCTCAGTGTGGGGTGAACTGTGCACTGATTTGCAAAAGGATGAAACACAGGGAAGAGCTGAATATGTAAGAGGGAAAATGAAGACTGCCTAGTTCCTTTGTGCTTAGGAACAAGCATAATCCCAAGCATTTCCTTCACCACTGCTCTCAGGATGATAACTCCATGAAATGAACAGTCATGGAAGGTTAACAAGCAGCACTGTTGTTGGATGGTCACATGCCGTTCATAAATGTTTATTTCTGTCTGTGCTGAAAAGTTACAATTTATCCTGCATTGCAGGTAAAGACACTGTCCAGCCCTGAAGTGCTGCAGGCCCAGTGTTTGCTTAATCAGAAAACATCTATTTGAGCAAACAATCAGTGGTTACACCCTAGGCATACTTCCAACCAAAGGACATGGGGTGCTAGTGAAATTGTGCCTGATTTCCTCTGAGCTTACCATCTTAACTAAGGATCCTGTGCTACAATACAGATGGGACCTCCTCACTCCATGTGTCTGGGATACAAAGACCATTTAAGTACCATGGGAATGAAAGGAAGAGCAAAAGGCCAGGAATTTTCTGTCTGGAAAAGGGAAAACAGAAGGGAAATGTGGTAAGAATGCATGGAAAAGATGAAATAATTATTTTAGGGTTTGTCATTCAATTATTAGTTTTGCTTCCAAGAAATCAGGATTATAAAATGA
Organism: Trochalopteron elliotii; assembly: GCA_024734555.1. Classification (NCBI taxonomy): domain Eukaryota; kingdom Metazoa; phylum Chordata; class Aves; order Passeriformes; family Leiothrichidae; genus Trochalopteron; species Trochalopteron elliotii. Next base: position 580,850 of record JANPWX010000602.1, on the reverse strand, counting down.
AACTACAAAGAGATTTAAAGAAGCAGAGAAATTTCTTTGTTCCTTATATAGTGAAACTGGGGAGCTCTGCTGCAATGTGTTGTAAAGACCAGTGTTTACATGGATGCAGAAAAGCAACTAAAGCTTTGTAGATGAAAAGGAGCTGTTGACCTGTTGTCAAGAGCTGATAAATGATAAAGATATTACCTCAAACCCCAGAATTTATGAATGAAGTTCACTAGATGATCTTTCAGGTCCCTTCCAACCCAAGCCTTTCTGTGACTGTATGAATTTCTTGCACCACAAATGATTTATATGACCAGATGACTATATGGGGAAGGATAAATACCTTTCTTTACTTACAATCTTTCTTAGACATTTGCTTTTGCCTGCTGTCAGAACAGTTGGATGTCAGATGAGGCTGTCACTGTGCAAGCTAAGCCCTTCCCCTGATACAGATTTCTTATGGTAACTCAGATCTCTAAACTGTAGCAAGTGTAATGAGAGTATTCACTGTAGTTTCCATGATCTTTGGCATGGCTGTTGCTGTAGTCTGTCCTGGCATGTCTGTGACTGCAGCCCCTTAGATCATGTATGTGGGGACTTGGGAGAGCATTAAGAGGAGATGTGCACTTTACAAGGAGGGAGTGAAAACAAAATTATGGGACTACTAAAGCATGAAGTAATCTCTGCACTTAGTGACATTTTGCAAGGTCAGTAAGCTTGCTGCTGCTTAAACAGAAAGCTCAGCTGTTGCTTTTTTCCTCTGGTTTGGCTTCATTCACATGTGTCAAGATTCTAGAAAGCTGCCAGTAAAGTTTGTGCCTAAAGCCTCCATGGTTCGAATCTTCTGTTTTTTGATAGACAAATATTTTGATGGACATTTAATTCAGTATATTTATTAGACATGCAACGTCCTAAGTCGCAAAGTGATAAACCACATACTGACACCTACCAGCTTTCCAGCTAATTATTGGAGAAATTACATTTCAATTTCTGCTAAACTGATTGCTACTTTTCTTCCTATTAGAAAAATTGCTTACCACCTATGCCTTAGCAGTACTGTTGATACTCTAGGTGTTACATTTCTTCTAAACTTGACTATGTTGCAATGCTGAGAGCATTTGCTAGCTTTGAATTAGGAAGTTTTTCCTCCTGTTTTCATTTCCGTGCAAAGGTGCAGGAAATTGTTTCATTTCAAACTGCCTTGCATATTTTTAAATCAAGTAAAGATACATTTTTTGAACCAACATGATGGAGGGAATTAGATAACTCAGATGAACATTTGTCACACAAATTTTGGTCATGCCTATGATCTCTAAATAGCTTATCTTACCCCTCTCCTTTTTCTGTTACCCACTGTAAAATGTATGTCACAGTCCACTTCTGACAGCTACATGGAATCATGCCTGCAGTATGAAACCATCTGCAGAGCTGGGTTGCTACAAAAGTAGATGGTACAGTGAAAAAGGGAAGAGAAACTGAGATCTCTGCATTTGATTTCCATTAATGCCAGAGGCCATTTGTGCTTTGCACATACAGAGCACTTCATGAAACCGTTTTTCAGATATATGTAAATTGTTCCTCTTTTAGGAAATCAATGTTAAAATTGAAATTAAATTATTTCAATTTTATTTCCTCCTTTAATATACTGCAGTGTTGTTAAGAAGATTTCAGTTATTCACCACTATCCGTCTCCATTAGAAAATGAGAAAGTACTCAGAGAGAGAAAGTTGTCTAACTAAAGTCACATTTATATTTTGTCTCCGGAGAATGTTCTGGCTGTCTTGGATCTATAGATGTAAATAGTTATTTAAATGCTGCACGCATTTCAATAGTACAGTTAACTTTGGTATTAGGCATGAAGAAAAACATACTGTAACGTGAATAAATAAAAATAAAATCACTTAGCAGTACTCTTTTCTGCACACACCTTTTACTTTCTTCTTAAGGTTGACGCTGCTGTTGCAAATACACTCTGTTTAACTGTTCATGTATATTCATGCATGCATAACTCTGCAGGTATTGCTAAAAGTAAGAGAACTCCTTTTAAAAGCTTTAAGGGTGAATTGAATGAAGTTTCACATGGGCTGATCAAAATTGTGCTCTCCTCTTGCCAGCTGACAGGAGTAGTCTGCAGTTTTGAGCAATGCCTGTATAGCTTCCAAACATTTCAGATAAATGGTATTGTAATATTTTTTCAGTGTACTGGTCTCCAGTAGGTATCTCTTAGCTTAAAATTGGGTCCATTGCAGAGTTATTGGAAGGAGCAAATATCCTGTTTGCTTGGTATTCTGAACTATTTTTAAAACAATTTTTTATATCAATGAAGATCCTGAGAACTGAAGTTTGGCAGGTGTTCTGACTGATTCCATTCTGCTCTTGTGTTCAAATTTTACATTCCTAAAATAGTCGCAGAAGATTTGAGTGAAATTCTGAATGCTGTAAATGTTTTCAGCTTGACACAGTGACAAGTTTACAAGACTCCCTGCAGGGTCTGAGCTAATTTTAGATGTAATTACAATTATGTATTTAACTGATTGTGTCTAATTAACACCAGAAGATATGCCTAGAGCTTTTATAATACTGAATTCATGTAAGCTACTTTATTATTTTGGTATAACTCTAAACCAGCTTAATCCATTTGCAGTATCTCTATATCAACTGGATACTAAAAAGAAGTAATCTCTTAGTTGCATATGAACCATTGTTCAATAAAGCATGAAATGAGCACAACTGCATTATAATCTACTGAAAAGTAACTTTTATTTTAATGACTTACAGGAAGATGTCCTGTATTCTACATCCAGTGAGGGAAATTAATTTCAAATGTTTATAGCATTTTTATTTCCTAAAAGGAAAAAATGAAAATACTGTGAAATATTTCTGCTGTTGAAACACTTCAGAGAATCACAGAATGGTTTGGGTTGGAAGGGACCTCAAAGATTGTCCAGTTCCAACCTTGCCTTTATCCAATTCAAACAGAAATAATATATGTCTAGTTCCTAAACAGAAGTAAACTTCTAGTCATGAACTTAGTTACTAAAATTGAATTTCATAGTAAGTTCATGAATTGTTTCTGTGCAGTGCCTGCTAATGATCTTGTGAAATACACAATTGAAAATAACACATGCAAACACAACTTGGCTCATGCTGGATAGGGCCTCACCTTCTTATACTTTCGAGAGGTAAAATGTTTATGCAAACATTGTAACACACATTGACATGAAAGTACTTTGCCAATCATGCATAAACACTCTGGTCAGTCTTTTCCAGCTGCTTGCAAACTGTAGGAGACAAACTGTACAGAATGCCATATTTAGACTTCTTGTCCTCATCAGCTCTGCAGTGCAATTCACCCATGCAACAGCAAATAGATAACCTAGGGAGGAGGATAAGGGAGTTTAGCAGGAAAGCAAAATTGGAGATATTTGATCCTGGATGGTTTTGTTTCTTCTGGTGGTTTCTTCATGTTTTTCCTTTATAGCTGGTTGGAAAATGGGGCACAGTACAAAATGACTGACAAGATTCTCTGTGGTGGGAGTAAAAGAATTGACATGATCAGAGCCTTAAGCTGCATTTAGCTGTTTCTTAACACTTTTACAGAGTGATATCTTGAGTGCTGTTAGTGATTCAGGTGCTTAACTTTATATTAATGCTTTCCTTACTTTTTCTCTGTGACCTATTAGGCATAAGTCATGTGGTGCCAGGTGTCAATACCAATAGCCAATTTTCAATCAAAAATAAAACAATCACAGAGCTAGGTGGTAGTAGAGGTGTCTCGCAGGAATGTTTGCTTAATGGAGGTCATGTAGCACAGGAGTGTGCAATCTTGCAATCATATGCAAAGGCAAAAAACATAATTGCCTGTCACAAAATAAAATGTAAACAGATACTCTGCTTATTTATGTAGCTGTGGCCAGCAAAGACGATCTCATTTGATTTCAGATACCTGAAAGATGGATTTCTACATCCAAGTTGATCATCTAAGCTCACTGTGCACCCAAATCAGAGTTAGCACCTCCAGGCTGTGGTGCTTCAATAAAACTGAATCATCCTCAAGATGAACCTGTTGCTCCAGTCTGATTCCAGAGAATTTTGATGAGCATCTTTGGAAATAGCTGCAGTCAGGTAGGGACTGGACTCAAATACATAGTACTGTTTGTATTCCTCTGACAAAATGGAATCTTCTACCTCATTGCTCAAGTTTGTTGTATTGTCCTAGTCTTGCAATAACTCAGTCATGTGCATGATACTTATTTAGATAATACCAAAGGGGTTTTTTTTTAAATGGTGCAACTTTAAATGTTGAGTGGAGAGATGTACAGTAGCAAGATCTGTTAGTAAGATTATGCATTCTGGGTAACATAGGAAGGTCTAGAATGTGAGAACAATTCTTCATTGAAAAAGTATAGTACCTTCCCATTTTTTTACTAATAACTCAAGTGATTTATATACCATGTACATGATTTAATTTTGAAAATAATAAAACACATACCTCATTCAGAGATAATTCAGGCTATATCCTCATTCAGACTATACTCTTGCATTATTTTTTGAAAGCAATATAATTTCAATTGTTTTAATGATGAAAGTAACAGAGAGGACCAAAACTACAAGTGATTTTTTTAAATTAGTTGATTGTGCTATTAATCATTCTTACTGCTTGCTTTGCCATTTTCATATATTATTTATGTGAACATTCATAAATACTTGTGGACTGTTTTCATGTTGGCTGTTTAATTTGCTAGAAATGGTTTGCTTTAGTATTCTTTCATTTTGGATTTGTAGCTGTAAACATGAAAGCTGCTTATAAGAAAAAGGATAATTAATTTTCTGTGTGACATAGCTTTAATTTGCAGCTACTTCTTTCTTTCCTCCTTCCCCTGTGTTGGTCCATTCTGTCTTGTATAATGTAATCCCTTTACTACTCTTTACCCTGGGAGGATTTTTTTTTTACATGGCATACAGTTTCTAAACTAGATTTTACTGCTTGTGCTGATTTTTAAACACCTATAGCTACAAAAGCAATAAGTCTTTACTGTGGTTTACATGAGGGACTAAAACATGGCCACATCTGTAGTCAAGAGCATCTGTCATTCCCATGAAAACTTACGCCTAGGCAGCAGGATTTATCAATGTCCAGTGAAGGGAGAAGTTTAGTTTCACTGTTATAGATGATTTAGGAAAGAATTAATTTCACTGTAAGCTGTCTAGAAAGGAGGGCTTCTGCTCAGCTGACATTATCTCAGGGAGAGAACCCATTCTAAAAATGTTCTGTGGAAAGATCTGAAAGACACTGTAACTGACTTATTTGCAAATGCATCATTTGTGTTCCCTCCTGGTTTGTTTTCCTTTACTTTAAAATATTCAGAGTTGGTAGAAATTCTCTTTCTTGCCTGTAGTTCTTACATCTTCTTCTGTGATTTTTGTAATAAGAATTGTGAATTAGAAAAGGCAGAGAGAAAAATATTGAAATATAATGTGCTGTTTCGTGTTTCCTCAGGTCTGTATTTTTGTTAATCTGGGAAGAAAAACACTGGATTTAATCCAAATAGTTATGTAAAGACAGAACTAATTAATCCTGTGTAGTTTTTGCCACATTTGTCTTTGCCCTGCTTTTAAATTGGTATGGATATGTTTCTGAATATAAAAGTTACTCTTTGCATTTATAATTTAATTTAACTTGTCAGTTTTCTGGGATAGGACTGTGAAATTGTGTGCGTGGGTGTACATGTAAGAAACAGTTATTTTTCAGAATGTAAAAATTAATATTTAGCACTAGGACATACTTTGGAAGATCAGAATTTTTTAAGCATCTAGTCTAACCCCATATGCAATCCAATAAACTTTAAATTACAAGGGAAGTGCCCAGGGCTTTGTCTAGTTAAGTTTTGAATGCAGTTTCTCTGGGCTCTAATCCAGAGCCTGACGATCATCAAAATTAATTTTGTTTTTCCATTTATGCAGGCAGAATTTTCTCTGCTTAAACTTTTGAATATTTTTCCTTGTCCTTTTCTTGTGAAGATACATAATGTGCCAATCTTATCTATTATCAATAATGTGGTCTCAGAATATAAATATACCTGTCAAATCCTCTTTCATTCCTCACCACATGTGATAAAACAGCTTTGTGAGGTATTGCTTACAAGGCACTGGATGAGATAATACCTAATGACTCCAGTATTTTTATTTATATGTGGAATTCTGTATTTTCAATGCTTATTTAATTGAAATTTGGTTAACATTACCAGTCAACTTTTAAAATGAATATGTTATATATTCCACACTCTATTTTCTTCCTTTAATGTCTAAAGTAAATGTCCTTTTAAGTATGTACTCTAGTAGATTTCTGATATATAATGATTAGGGTGTTGTAAGGTAGTGTTTCCCACTCTCATATGGTTTTATTTAGGAGTTACATTAAATTGTCCATTGCAAACACAAGAGGAGGGCAAACACAGAAATTCTTGTGGGGTTTTGTGTGTGTGTGAAAGCAGACCCCAGCTCCACAACTGTTTGAACTGTTCTGAAAAGAAGTAAGGTTACACTTAGCTCAGGATTTCCTGTTTATTTTTTTGGTACCACTTTTCTGAGGTCCAATCCTGTCCTGCAATTTTTCCTAGAGAAGTTTAATTTGCAAGTAGCAAGAGATGAGGCTCCTCTGCAGCTTGTCTCTGCACTACCCCCCATTCAATTAAAAACCCCCAAATATACCCTAAATGTCTCAGACAGACAAGTCCAAACTGATATCCAAGTCTCCTAACTATTCAGAAACAGTTGTCATCTTTTCAGTCCTTGTGATAGTCTAGCCACATGAGTGTATTTTACCATAGTGTGGCTGCCTTAGTTTAAATTGCTTTCACTTGTTCTCCTTGAGCTGAAAATTACTTATTCAACAAGTATGTTAGTGAGAGCAAGATGTACCATTCCTAAAGAAAAAAAGGCTTTTACCATCCTTGCAAGGAAGAGAAGTAGCTTCACAGCTCCTCCTTGAGAGGCAACTTGGTTTTTTTACGTAAACTAAAATTGCATAAGGATAAAAACATAGAAATGTCAAAATAGAATTTTGCTTAACATCTTTAACCTCAGAAATACTGACAACACCAGTGAAACCTGTAACAATTGCTCCCCCAAGTACGAGAGCTTAAATTGCTGGGGAATGTGAGTGTTTTTCTATAAAGTTGCCAAATATAAATGGGAATATAGTGGTGATAAAACAGTTTTTTATCTCATAACAAATGTGAAATATTGCCATTTAGTAATCATAGCCATCGTCACATTTTGATGATGAAAAAAATAAGATTGTGTGCTTTTCAGTTGCTCTTTGACATCCACCAAAACAGCTTAATTTTAACCTCTTCCATAGGGAGAAAAAATGGAAAGGTTTTTACTTGATTGCATGGGATTAAATCACTGTGGTTTATGTAACTATGAAGGAAAATGGACCACTAACTCACAGGAGTTTTGAAAAGCTGTCCTTGTTGCTGACTGCTGTCCCAATTAAATATGTATTGAGTTCTTTGGTAGCTGCTTAAACTTCTTTTATTTCTTGGCCCCCCATTATGGATAACAATATATTCACTCATTTTTTCAGTGTGTTTTCCAATAGTACCTGCAGGTCCCAAGCACAGGACACAGTAAAAAGGGTCACCTGTTTGACTGGGAAGCTGAAATGGATTCTACTCCCACTAAACTTGGTGAATGTTTGTGGCCACCTTAGAGAGAACAGAGAACTGAGTGAGAATTTACCAGTCTAAGTAAAGAGCACTAGAGGGGAGGGAGCTTATCTCAAAGGTCTGGAGATTTTTCCTTGTTTTGCTATATAACCTGTAGTGGAACACTTCTGTTTCTTGCTTCATTTGTAGTCAGCCCGAGCCTTTACTTCAAACAGAAGCTAAACCACATGCTTTTATTATTTCAGCTCGTATCTTCTATAAAATAAGGATAATAATCAGCATCATTAGAACCTACAGAATTTGTAAGTAACATTGTTAGGATTATTACAATATTAATAGAAGAGCTCTCAAAACTAATTTTTGAAATCTCTCAATTGCTGAATTCCTAATTCTAGTATTTTTTCATTAAGAAGATACCAGTAATAGTAGTGTAGTAATAGTAATGTCAGTGTATTTGCAAATAAATTAAGTACTTATCAGCCAGGCAAGGCCTGTCATTGCTCCCTGGTAATCTTCACCTGAATGGTCTCCTCTGCCATCCCTTCTATTTGCAATTCTATTCACTAAATTAGTGTGTTGCACCTTGCTATTTCCTGGAGACAACCTCTGCCTGCCTTTCTCAGGAAAAGCTTTCTTCTGATAAATGAGAGCTACAAGGTGCTCCCCAGCTTCTGGGCACTGGAAGGAGGAGGAGGAGGTGGCCCGAGGGACAGGAACAGAGTGGAGTGAGGTGTTGCAGGAGCACTGGGCAAGAGGCAAGTAAGATTGACCCTGCAGGCTACAGCTCCACCCAGAGCCGTGTTTCATATGGGCTGTGGTCAGAGCTGAGAGCAGTTGGTGTGGAACAGATCTGATGACAGGAACAAAATTTCCTTCTTCCTAGGGTGGGTGCTGGAAGGACAGATTCATGCATGAACCTAGACGCTCATTTCCTTCACAGCTGAAACATGTTAAAACTAACTTCCCCTTCTCCTGCCACTGGGAGTGGTTCTACAAGAAGGCTACAGATGCTGAGCAGGTCTGTCCTCCCACGTGGAAAGCTAGCTCTGATAACAAGCAGTTACATAAGTTGAGTAAATCCATCTTTACCTTCCTGTGACCATAAATCAGGTGCAAACTGCTTCACCAAGCAGTCAGACATACAGCTGTGCTCATACTTGTGAGAAAAATGGGACAAAGTATGTGTAGATTTGACTCTCTCTTTACAGAAAATAAATATGTAATATTTATTTTTATTTTTATTAATTTTTTTTCTTATTTCTTTGTATAAAGATTTATGTAGGGATTGCAGGTTATTATCACCATTATTTTAATATAATTGAGATTAAAATCTTTGAAGGCAATATTTCCCCTCTGTGGCAGTTACTGCATGATCTGATGGAAAAGCTTCCTAAATCAACAGTGAAGTGACAAAAAGAACAAAAGCATTTGACTTTCTATTAGACTGTCCCAAAGCAGTAAAATATTGAAAGGATTTGCTGTCTATTTATAGTGCCATTTATATTTGCTAGTTCAGTAAGAAATGTAGCTGTCTCCATGCAGCACACAAGATTAGTGACAATGGACTTTCATGCTGCAACATCTCTTAGTGCCACTATCAGTACATAATAACATGCCAAAAACAATAATAAGAATAACAGACTTTGAAAACTGCACAGTGGTGATTAGTTGAAGGGAACTTATTTTTAATTTCAGAAAAGGGTAAAATGAATTTTTACTGGTTTCTATATGAGGAGTGATAGTTGATCTTATGACATTTAATTCACATTTATTCAAAACCTAAATCATACATAATACATAGAATAATTTTGCAATGATAAGTGATCAGTTAGGATTTCCATTATGTCTGAGGAAAAACAAATTGGCAAAGATTTGAATGATTGGAATACACTCACGTGTTGTGTGTTGGTCTGCAATCAGAACAGGGCCTTCTGACAACCAGAGCTTTTCTTGTCACGTGGCCAGAGCATCTGGAAGCACAGAGCTGTCATTTAAAGACGATATTGTTAACTAATAAGTTGCTTTTATGTGAAATTAAAAATTCTTGGGCACCACTGATTGTATGTGGAAGCAAATACAGAATAAATAGTAGGTGGAAGATAACTTTTACACACTGTTTTCTTTGAAGTTAACACACTTCAGGCATTTAGAACAGTCTCTTCACACATCATTTGTACTTCAGGCATTTAGAACAGAGTCTTTGCACATCCTGTGTATTTCATATCTGTTTAAGTTGTACCACATACATTGCTGGAAAATACTGGTTATATTTTACATGTACGAGTAAAACTAACTTCATCCTCTGCATAACTGCATTTAAAATACTCATCAATTAGGGAAGAAGCTTGTTAAAAACAATGAGAACTTGCAGTAAATTTTGTTCCAGGCTTTTGTATTTACATTACAAGTAAATGTAATCTAAAGAGAAAACAAAATGGGGAAAACTGTAAAAGTACTGGAAATTTAACTGTTCTAGTATTATGCTCTACTAAAACAGCTACTTTTTTAAAGCTTACTTTTTCTGGCTAAACCACTTTGGTTTGATACTAATCAACTACTGGTGATAATTAGAGAGTTTAAGCAAGGTCTTTGCTGATGAAAGGTCTTTGTAGCTCAGAATGTGGTTGTGATCTGGTCTAGAAATGGACAAGTTAAACCACCTGCAGCTGAATTCTGCTGCTCCCTTGAATAATGCCAGTGCTGCAGAAGTGTCCCAGTGGACTGATGACTTACAGATTGTGCTCTGGAATCTTGAGAGGTTTGGTGCCCAACTATGCTGTTTTCTACATGTTAAAACTTTTAAGATTTCCTAAGTTTAGCAAAATTGCTATGGAATTTTGTGTCCCATGCAAACACCAGGTATCCACCTGCCTTATCACCAGGCAAGAGAAATTGTTTTCTAGTAGTGAGGGTGATTTGGCTGAAGCAGTCACTGTATGATTAGAAATTAGCAGGGTTTAAGACTTTTTTTTTTCTTTTTCTGGCTAACTTTAATTACAAAGATGGTACCAACAGGTATCAGTTGGTTTACTCTTCAGTTGTACAAATTATTAGTTTAGCTATGAGCTTATGTAATGATTAAGTTCACAAGCTTTGTTTATTTAACTTTTGGTTTTGTTCTTTTTATTTACCCAAGGGTTGTGTAGTAATTAACAGAAATGCTTACATGTCATTTATCAATGACAAGTTGCCATTGTATACCTAGATGAAATTATGATCACAGGAAATCATATATGGGAGGTCTCAGAGCTGAGTCATAGACTTCTTCAGGCTCAAAGTGTATTTGATCATGCAAAGGATGCTGCAAAATTGTGGGGGAAAAGTGTTAGTGTGTTCTTTAAACTCACTACATGCTTGTTTCATTGCTTTGGTAACCTGTGGAGTGTTCTCAGAGGTGTTAGCTAGTTTGCAGTGCTACATTTTGGTCAGTGCTTCTGCTGGTAACTTAATGAGAACGAACTTCAGGAAGTGTTTTAACAAGTACACGTTGTCTGAGCACGGACCAAGAAAAGTTGGGAAGGTAGGCCCTGCATAAGGTCTCTGTTTCAATGCAAAAGCAAGGAGGGATGGGGAGGAGAGTCGTACATATCCAAATCTGATAAGCAAGTTTCTAGGGTTCTTAGCAGAAAATACCAGCCATTGCCTCACCCTGCACTTTCAGGTTGTATTCACAGTGTTCCACAGGGTGTTGGGGTATCACAGTTCCTTGTGGTGGTCAGCTCTTAGTGCTTCCTCAGCAGCCCAAAATACAAATGTGAAAGGTGTGAAGCATTGCTCCTGCCAAGCTGTTAACTGCTGCTGCTCCCTCTCTGCACTATAAACAAACAGAAATACAGACTACATAGTGCTACTAAGCAATGAACACTGGCCAGTCCAGTGCCTGGCTGATATGCACACTGTTGACTCACTGTGGCCATTGCATTGTTTCTGTTCTGGCTGCTTGACACTTAAAATGCACCATAAAGCGATAAAGCCTTTTTACAAGTTAAATCTTGTTTTTCTTTGTACTCGTTTTAACTTTCTAATCATTCAGGTATGATTATATTAACTGTGATTAGTGCAAGTAGCTCCTTGCTGGCTCTTGACTGAGATCAGACCAGATGGCAATTAATTATACTGACAGAAAGATAGGTGGGCTGAGGAGCATCCACCTTCAGCCCTGCCTTTGGGGTCAGCTGCAACAGTGCTGTTCTGTAATTTCTAGTGGGCTAAATGAGCATGTCAAATGAAAGACGCTGCTGCTGATAATGGTTTTCTCTCCGAGAGCTTCCCTTCAGAGCACTTTACAAACACTAATTAAAGAGCCACTGGAAAAGGCTTTGCCTATCCATGGATCTATGTGTTGTGTCTGCTTTTCGTGGATAAGAAAATCATTGCAGAAGAAATGTCTTCCTGCTGGGGAAATCAGCACAGAACTGAGATTATTGATCCAGGACTTTGTTCCCAGGACTGTGCTCAGATGTCTTGTTATATAGGGATGATCCAGTGAAAATGCAGCTATGAATACCAAGACACTGAGCAATCCTTTTAAAAATAAGTAAATAAAAAGGCCATCTATTTTCAGAAGCAACTTTCCTAAGAGAGAATGCTTGCTTAGTTCCTCAACTTTATTCTCATTTCAAGTCCCTGCAACTAGTGGGAAAAAAAGCAGCAAATTGAGACAAGTTCTTTGCAATTGATCTCCCCAAAGTCTTTTTGCTTGATAACTATTTTTAAAGTCTGAACTCAAACATGTGTGTCAAATGATTCATTATTTTACTAAATGCAAGTCTCAAGGTGGCACTCTATTTCACAAACTTTCTGAATCTTATAATGGATTGGGTTGTGGAAGTAAAAGTGGTTGTTTTTTTGTTGTTTTTTTTAAATTTCAAATAGCATAATGCCAGTCTCTAACTGCTTTTGTAATCAATATAGCTTCTCATTTTCCTCTGGTATAAGAAGTGACTTTATGGTTAAACTATGTCAAGATGTCATATATTTCTTTCTGTACTGTTGTTTCAACCTATTGATGTAATAAGTGTTGAACATTTTGTCTTCCACTGTGTAATGACCTCTTGCACAGCCCAGCTCCTTTGGCATTAATTTAAGGAATAAGATGGAGTAGACATTTTTCAAAATTCTGTGGCTAATTTAACAATCTTTGTATGTGAGTGATTAAATTTTGCTGCTTTGGAGCCTTCATGTTCAAGTGTAATTCCCACTTCTGCTGAAATGATCTTTGTGGAGGATTTCAGAGACACTTCAGGAGGAGGTATAGCTAGAAAAAAAATAATTGGTCTTTCATTGTGCAGCCTAACTAATGCTCTAATTAATGGGGTATGTGTTTTGTATCAATTATAATCATGTATTACTGCAGAACCACTTTTTTTTTTTCTTTACTGGGATTCTGTTTGTGTAAACATCTCAATCCTCATAACTTGATACTGCCAATGTCACGGCTGTACAAGTGGCCTTGTATGCCACAGATTAAATGGAGTCTGAATTTGCAGAGTTTACTGTGCATATAATAGGCACATGATACAATCTGATGTCCAATGGTACCGTCAGACAAACCATGTTTTGAATCCTAAATTGTTGTGTAAACGTGGGTACCTGGTCTGGTGGAAAAGGTGAAGAAGTCTGCATGTTTGAGAAGAGGGGTGTGAAATCTTAACTGAATGAAGAAAGGAAAATAGGATATATAGAAAGAGAAATGAGAAGACATTATTAGAAGGCAAGAGGGAAGAAGAAGATAAAAATGTGACAGAAAATAACCATGAATATGCGGAAAGAGTAAGAGAGAGCATAGAGGATGGAACAAAATGCTTAGAAAAGGAGGGAGACTACTATTTACCTACTACTGACTCTGGCTTTTTAAGGATTTTTTTGTTGCTGTTGTTCACATAGGTAAACAACAAGAAAGCTGAGAGGAAATAATTTTATATATATATATATATGTAAATGTCCCAAAAGAAAAGATGACTAAGTGTACAAAAATCACATTCTCAGAAGTTAGGAAATGGTAATGATCCTTGACCTTTATCAACCCTACTTGTGCATAGTCTTTAATTAACAATAAAGTATGACTGATTATTCAAAAGTAACCAGATAGCCTCTAGATTAGTGAATTTTATTTAATCAAACAGCATTAAACACTTTTTATTCTATTCTGTTAGTAAGGGCTTAAATTTCCTCACCTGACCTGGCAATCTAAAGGTAAAACTAAAGTAGCTCTATTTTCAAGGCATTTAGAAATAGTTTCAGATGTCAGCATGTCTTTAGAGAGAGCACGCTACTCCCTCTGACAGCTGACTGCATTTCTTCTTATTAAAATATCATTCCGGGATATTAGATAACTTCCTCACCGGCAGAAGATAAAAACCATCAGAAAGGTCCTTGAACTGTTCTCTTTTGCTACTTTTCAGGAATAGGAAAAAACCCAAACACTACTTTCTTTTCAAGTGATCATCAGCTCTGTCTGTCACTAACTATTGTCAGCCTTTCTGGCATAGCTGTGCATGAGGTTGACTTCCCAGTACAGCAACATTCCACTAACAGAAGTTTGTATTGCAAAAAGAAGCCAGATACTCAGGTGACTTGATGGGAATGAGAGGCAAACTGTTTTTCTATTGCCATGGCCTGTAACATCCTCTTGCAATTCCATTTATTCCTGTCAAATTTTTTCTTCCTTCCCCTCTCTGAATGGTAATAAAACACATTGGTCCTTGATATCTTCTTCCCACAACCCAGGTTTTTCCTAAACTTCTGTGTTCAGGAGGTTTAATCATTGCTGTGGGTGGTACTTTCATGGAGAAGTTATTGAAGGAAGTCATGTTGATGTGCCAGAAGACTAAATAAATGAAATTCTCTGTGGCTGATGCCATAGGTCTAGAAAACATGAGTGAATGCTAATGCTGGAACTTTGACTTATAGGCAGAAATTATGTGGATCCATAGCAGAGAAAACCAGCTTATTATGTATTGTGTGCAAATAAAGCACAATGAATAAGCAACAGGCCCAGCAAAGTTAATTATAATGATTTTCACTATTTGGTGACATTTCATTTATGATGAAGTTGTGGACTTCAGTGTTTTGGAAATGCAGCTGCAGCAGCTGATGGCTTTCATAGCTACTGTAGAAGTTTTAGCTGGCAGGAACAGTCTTTTATGTATTGCTGTTGCAGTTGAACTTCAGGTTACCAAAGGAACTTGTTAGTTACGTTTGGATACAGCCTGTTTTGAATTGACCCAATGCAATTTAGGAGGATTGATTATTTATTTAAATAACAGAAGGAAAACTGAAAAGGTGTTAAGATTGGGATTGTGTAATAGGAACAGTTAGATAGTTGCATACCAAAAGTTTCTTTAGATTTGATTAATATGAAGTGTCATACAGTGATTTTATTAATCTGCAGTTCTTGTACATAGCACTATGAGACCAGGTATTAGAGGCCTGCAGGTAGGTTCTTGACTTAGATTAAAGATCCCTGATACTAGAAGTATTGTCCTTTTCTTTATAACATTTGTGTAACGTGTGAAAAGAAGCTTATATATCATAAAGCTTCTCTGTCAAAGGCCACTGTTCTCCTTCAGCTTCTTCTAGTCTGTGTTTATGTAGCCCACAGAGCACAATAGGATGGAGCTCGAGTGCTGTATTTTTGAAAAAGACATACTGTGCACAGGATGGCTTTTGCTGTGCACTGAGGTGCAGTTTGATGTGGTTATGGTGGTTGAAAACTGAGTTAAGCAGCAAGTGAGTCTATAGGTCCTGTTGAACCTCCAAACCCTGTGAAAGGGCCTTGTGTGGCTCTGGGCTGACCTGTATGTGTGCTTTCTGAGCACCACTAGTGCTCAGCATCACTATGCTTTCAACTGGGAGAGGGAGGAGCTCACTGCTGACCCTGTAATAAGCAAAGACATGGCAAACTCCAACACCTATTAATTCCCCACAGCTGTCTGCAGTCTTTCAGTATGTTTGCTTCCTACTGCAGGTAAGTCTCATAAAGCAGACTGCAAGACAAATTCCCTGGAGGAAAATCCCTCCCTGCAGGTGGCTATTACAAACTTGCAGTTGCTGCCTCGCTGTGTGCAGATGGCTGGTCTCTGCTGAGCCATGTGCTGCCAGTGCCTGTCCTCACGCAGCACTGTGCTTTGCTCCCAGCCCCCGGGGAACCACCGTTTGTCTGGCAGCCCCGCAGGTGGCACAGCAGGAGAGAAAGGGAGTTGTGTGCACTGTTATCAGCTCAGGAAACCTTTTAAACGTCTGTCTTTATCCATGCCTGTTACAGCAGCTTGTTCTCACTTGTGTTGTCCTAGTGCCACCTTGCCTCTTTCCAATACTTTTTGTCAGATTTAATGAAGGGGAGCTGTGAGTCAGGATGACTCCTGCAGTAACCAGCCATGGAAACAGCTTGGTGGGTCTTACCCACACTCAGCAGTACCTGCTGCCAGAGCTGTCCCCTCCTTTTAACAGTGTACCTCAGCTGGCTTTAGGGCCTGTCAGAGGAAGGGTGGAAACCTGCTTGGAGATGCAGTGATGGCAGTAGTTCCCCTCCTCAAGGATCCCTTGTTTCACAGGGACAAGAAGGCGGCAAACTCTCAGCCTTTCAGATGATCCTCTTTGTGCCCATGCCAAGGCCAGAGTAACACACCTCCCGCTGAAGTAATGGACTCCTGTTCTGCTCTTGAGTTCTTCAGTCTGCCTTTCTGGTGGCAATCTCCAAAGCCATGGGACCTGAGCTGTGCTTAGAGTGTTGGCAGACTGGCTGTTGCTGAAGCCCCTTTAATGGCAAGCTGACATTTCAGCCATTTTGTTAAGACTTTTGTTAGTATAGTGCTGACCTGCATTTGCAATCTGATTTAGAGCATCCTGACAATGTCTAGACACCATGACTGTGATGTTTCCTTCCAACAGCTGTTGGTAGGAACTTTTTTGATATTAGTTTTTCCTGTGTGCAATCAGTGATTGCCTAGCAGTAAAATATAATAGCTCTCTAATGGCCTTTGTCTGCTGCTGTGCTGTTGCTCACTATGAATGAGGCACTCAGGAAAAAGAACTTGGCTTCTGGATGGGAATTTATTATAGAGGGGGAGCTGGCAGTTTTAAAAAAATTAGTTTGGTCTGTTCTTTAAGGTGAAGAGGAAACACCTTCTCAGGCTGTCAGGGTCTCTTCTGAAGAGGAGTCCCTTGCAACAGCCTGGCAAGCTCCTTCCCCAGGCACAGGGGCATCCAGCTTCTTGGCCAGGCTGGCACTAGGAGGGCTGCTCCTTTTCTCTGTGGGTTTTGCCTCGGGAAAGAGGCCTGTCTCTGCTTAAACTGCTGGGGGTAATCACAGCTTAGCATTGTGGCAGGCCAGGACCCAAACAATTCAATATCCTGTCACCAGCATTCCTGCCTCTCCAGTCTTAAGTGCAGGAGAGGTCTCATACATGTGAGCAGTGCCACTTTGGGAAGCACTCCTTTACATGTGAGTACAGCCTAGCCAGAGATGAACTTGTGTGGGCAGTCTGCAGATCAGCTCTGTGCCCAGGCAAATGTCCTCTGACCTTGGGCAAATCTCTCAACCTTCTGACACTTCTCCATTCACATCCTTCTAGTAAAACGTGTCTTGAAATGCTGCTATGAAATACCTAGGTGTCTTAAAAATTCTGCTGTGGTTGAATTGGAGAACTTGATCTGGGCATCTCAGTGCTCTGCAGAATCATTAGGAATTAATCCACAAGACCCCCTGTGGTGAGATTTAATTGTAATGAGGGGCACTGACAGCTTGATGTAAACACTCAGTTAAAAATCAGCAATAAAAGACAGTTTTCTAAGGTCCTTTTAAATGTCAAGCTGTATGGGAGGAACCCCCACGGAAATACAGTGCTGAAAGTTAAGGACATTGAGTAGCAGATTTAAAGAAAATATGCTGTTCTATTAAAAAAAGAACTGAGCTACACAGTGCACATTAATTTTAAATCCACCATTTTACTTGAATTCAAGCTTAACCAGCTTGCTACAGCTTTTTTTTTTTCTCCCTCTTCCACCTAACTAGAGCAGCCCTAAAAAACAAAGGGTCTTACATATAATAAGTTGAATGATTCAACTGCTCTTGTAACTAGGAAAGCTATTGGAGATGAACCTTTCATGTAACACCTGTGACTCTCTGAGTTCTCTCATGTATCTGTCAATGTATTATCTGATTAATAAAGTCATGGTTTGAAAAAGACCATCAAAAAATTGTTCTTAAGAACATTAATTGCTATCTCTTGTATTGGTATGAAGGTCCTCCCTAATGCTGTCACTCCCACTCCTTGCTACTCTCTTCAGAAAGCAATTAATCAGGCTAAACATTTTTGGGAGATAAAGCTTAGCCAGTATTATAACCCAGTGGTTCTTGCTGTCTGGAGTTCATCTACCTTAGAGCAAAGCGTGTTTTCTTCTGGAGTTAAATGACTTGATACCTCTAGGGCATGCCATGTATCTCTGGATAGAGTGGGGAGAGTGTTCTTGGGAGGAATCAGTGTTCATAGTATGGAAAGAAAACGTCAGCTGCTCCTGTAGCAGACTGGCTGAAGGTGCAGCCTTCTTGGCCTCTACAAACAGAGCAAAGTTCTGCCTGGTTTTGGGAAAGGACTATGTTGGTAGCAGCTCTCAGATATTCCAGATGTGTCTGCTCCTGGTCCCAGTTTAAGTCATAATTCAAAACTCCTTCTCCCACTCATGTTCCCCATAAGTCACCACCTCCTTTGAGTATTGCTGATGGTGGAGCTGTTATTCTAGGGTCAAAAATACTGTTCACTTTGGTCTCATTAGCTTATCTCGTGAGAGTCCAGCTAACAGTGGATGTCAGCCTGTCTCTCTAGCCTAGGTCAACCCTCTTGACCCCTTCCTTTACTAGGAATTTTTGCATCCTGAAGCAGAGAGACTGAGAACCATGGCAGACATGAATCTTTGTGTGAGCATCTTCCTTCTGTTCTGTTTCTGTGCTAAGACTTTCACAATGTGCCATCAGCAGTGCTCCATTAAGACACTAGAGGAGAAACAAGAGGAATGAGAAGGAAACATAATGCTGTCAACAAGTTGCTCCCACTGATGACATTTAGTGGAATAAATGCAATTGTTGAACTTGCAGGCAAAGTTCAACTGGAATGTTGGAATTTTTTAATTTTTTTTTTTATTTAAATAATAGAACAAGAGGCCTGGAGAGGTACAAGTGTGAGCAGATGAATTTAAATCCTTGCTTCCTGCCCTAGGAATAAATTCTGGTGTGTATGGGAGAGAGGAAGATGCACATGGAATATCAAGTTACACATCATGATCTTGCTTTGAACTCTGTATTTAGTTGTGGTCAGCTCGATCTAGAAGAGCACAATCACATCACTGAAATAGAGTATGAGCTACAACAAGGGCCTGATACTGAAGTGTGTTTTTACTGAACCCACTCATGCCAACTTGCTCTTAAGCAATCCTGAATTATAAATGTGCTTCACTTTTGGAGGTTAATTTTTATTGTCCAAAAGGAGAAATGTGTGGCTTTGGGAAGGGTCAGGAAGCAGGCAGTGTGATAACAGGGAACCAGACTGCTTCAAGGTAGGAGTAGAGAATTGCCATAAGCTCTGTCAAACTTGCTCTTTTGAAATGCAAATAACACCAGTGATCAAAGAATTGCAAAGGTGATTTTAATGATCTCTCCAGTTGCTTCTCAAGCAGACTGATCTAAGAAATCATAATTTTCCATTGTACTGTATGTCCTTGGATTCCTTCTTATGAGTGCTAAGTGGTATTTTCCTTCCACTATCTGCTTTTCCTGCAGATCTTTTTTGATGTAAAATTACTTCTCTAGTCCAACCCAGAGATAAAGCATTGAAACAGAAGTCATGATGAGCAGTCGATATTGGAGCAAAAATTTGCAGCAATTCCAGCGAGTATACTCACTGGGATGGCTTTTGAGCCAAAGGAAGGCTTCCAAAAGATATGAGGCTTCCATGTAAGAAGAACTACAAGTATTAACATTTCTGTCACATCATCAGAAGACATTCACCAGGTAGTCGATAACTCCTTGCCACTTGTATTACCAGGGCTCTCAGAAGATGCTGTAACTCTTAATTCCTTATGAGACCCTACATCAAAGGGCAAAGCAGCACGTCTAACTTGAGATGAGTGACTGAAGGGGAATTGTCCCAAAACTCACTCTTTTAAACTTGAAATATCTATCTAATGACTAAAAATCACAGCCCAGTCTCCATTGTCAGATTTTGGCAATAGTCCTTTTAACTTTAAAGTGAGTAAAAGTGAGGATTTGTGAGGTTTTGGATATATAGCATGAATGGTGAGAGACATCCTGCTAAGAGGGAGATGCTGGCACAGCCCTCTGCAGTCCAGGAGAGCTCAGAGGGCCTCACTTAGGACCATTGTTTATAGCATCACAGGATGATTTGGTTTATTCATCCATAAATTTCCATCCTGACCACATTCAGGTCTATGAGAAACAGTCCTGGAGAAACCACACTTTTAGTGTATTAATCACATGATTGGTGTTCCAAGCTCATGTGCATCGATGCTCTGGGTTACTGGGTTACTCTGCCCCTTTGTGAGTTTTCTGGAGGAGTTCTTGGCCCAGCTACAGCTTAAGCTTAATCTCCTTTGGAGCCTGTTCCACACCATTGCTAGTTTGGATAAGGGGGTTGGGTGCATCTATCACACCTTCCTAGGATTTATGCCCCTTTGGTGCCCCAATTACAATTTGATGTACTCTTGTGCTTGGCAAATTAAGGGAAATAATTGGTAACTTGAGCCATTTGCCCTTTGCATCATGCCATTGGAATTGCACGAAAACCCAAAGCTGCACAGGTATAGTTGCACTGCTACTGAACCAAAAAACTCATAGCCTGCAGAGGCAGACACTGGCTCAGGTTCCTGTCAGGAGAGTTCAGTTCCAGCACTGCTGTTGCCTTCCTCTCTCTCAGGACAGCTGGAACCTGGCAGCTCAGCCTGTGGACTTTCCACAGCCTTTTTACAGGGGAAACAACTCCTCCGTTGCCATTTAAAAGCTGTTGACAAAGTGTTTTGATCCTTCCAATTTTTTGTCTCTGCACCTGAATTGGCATAGAAAGATGCCTTTTATCTGCCTATCTGTGCTTTTTTAAAGATAGGTCTTTTAAACCTGGGGTCTGTCGAGATTCCTGTGTTGGCACTGACAAGGACATCCTTATATAATCTGAAAGATTGCTGGGTGAAGGATCACCTTTGTTTTTTGGGTTTTTTTTTGTGATTTTTAAAGCAAATGAAATACTGTAAGGCAGCTTGGGACATAAGAGATGCTAGACATATGCTGAAAATCATAGTGTTTTGTCCTCTTCACACTCAAACTACCAGCAGCCAACTCCCTTTAGCAAGGAATGAAGCAGTGCTGTCATTAAAATTAATGAAAAAACCCCATTTTAAAAAACTGTTGGTGCATTGATGAATTTGCTTGCGAACTACTACAACAGAGCTGATATGTAATATCTTACTGCTGAAGTGACATCTATGGTAACTTTTTAGAGCTTGATCCTATGTTTTGTGGAAATCTATCATAGAAATTAGTAATACAGTAAAAAAAAAAAAAAAAAAAAAAGTTGTGTCCAGACAGATTTAACATATGTGCTAATGATTTACCCCACACCTTGAAAGCACTTAGAGTTCTATAATGCAGAACTTCTGTTGTTCAGGTTGGTCAGTGTGTTTTCTTCAGGGCCTTTAATTTCCCCACTTCAATGGCTCCCATTTTGGACAGCACTTAGTAGAGATGGTTATTAATGCTCTTGGCAGCTCCTTTTTGAAGGCTGAACTGGCAGTGTCCACTTCATGGTTTTGCCTTGCATATTCTTTTCCTCTCTCACATTCCTTGGGAATAATGAAAGGTACATTCAGACAGTAAAAAAAGAAAAAAGTATTTCCTTTAATATTTAAGATATGTTTCATTGAAGAGAAGTACTGTTTCAGGAAGAATATTACAGGGTTTCTACATTCAAGTAAGTGTGTAGATAAACATACCTGGTATATTTCCTTCAAAATACAATAATATGGACAGGTCATGCTTAGAACATGAGATTTTTAATGATGGAGGAAAAAAACATAATTATGTTTTCAGAGTTTGTTAGGCTGTGGAAGTGGCAAAGCCAGAATCAGTGAATTTAAACATGAATCATGTCTTTTAAGAATATGATATTGTGTATAAATCTTGTGTGAACATGGCAGATCTTATAACTGCATGAAGTATTTAAACATTTGATTGTTCTTTGCTGACAGCATAACTTCTCTGAAGGCAACAACCATAACTTAACTGTCAGTAGTGCCCAGGTACAAGGCATTTGTCTTTTGGGAGCCAGCCAGAACTTGGGCACTTATTACAGGAAGGTTTCAAGACTTCAGGAGCACCATTAGTTTGGATAGCACCTGGTTTCATTCACCAAGCATTCTTGAAATGTACTTTGCTTCGGAGTGGTTTCTTGTTCATTTAAAATGCAGTTGTGTTGAGAGTTTTTTGAGATGCTATTGCAAGCACCTCTGCTGCTGTTCAGAGGTCAAGTGTCTCCAGCTAGTTTTCTTTAGGACCACATGGAATGTCTGTATTTATGAATTCATTGTCCATTTCTTTCAGAGACGTGTGGTGTTGCACCTTAATTCCTTGGCAGTAACTTCCATAAGACACTTTGTTAATACTGGCCTGAGCCAAACTGCTGTCTTTGTTAGACTTGTTTGAAGAAGAAAATAATAAAATTGAAGAGGTGGAATATCTTGGGGTTTCTCTGAAGAAAGTTGGAAAGTGAAAGGATGAGACCTAGTACAACGGTTAGATAAAAGTTTCCAAATTATTAGAGGAGTCCTAATGATGTGAAATTCATTACATTTAAGAAGGAAAAACACTTGCATGCCTCCTTAACAACTGCAAGAACCAGTGAAAAGATGAGACTAACTCTTTTGACAGTCGGAAGTACAGCACTTAGTCTGGCATCTCCTCTTTTGACCTCCTCCTCCACTTAAATGGAGTATTAGGGTCATACTGGCAGCCTTTCAGTACCTAAAGGGGGCCGAAAAGAAAGCTGGAGAGGGATTTTTTTTTACTAGGGCATGTAGTAACAGGACTGGGGGAATGGCTTTAAACCAAAAGCAGGCAGGTTTAGATCAGATATTAGGAAGAAATTCCTCGCTATGAGGGTAATGAGGCACTGGAACAGGTTGCCCAGAGACCCTCTGGCTTGCCCCATCCCTGGAAGTGTTGAAGGCCAGGCTGGATGGGGCTTTGAGCAGCCTGGTCTAGTGGAAGGTGTCCCTGCCCATGGTGGAGGGTTGAAAGTAGATGACCTTTAAGGTCCCTTTCAACCCAAACCATTCAATGAGTCTATCTTATTTCTCATCTTCAAGGCTTTCATTTCTGGTTCAGAACTTGAAGCTTGCACCCTGTTTCTCAGTTTGATTACTTGACCATTTTCTTTTTGATCCTTTAATCTCATATTTAAGAAAACACTGTAAAATATTCTAGAAGTTGCCTGTATGGCAGAGAGTTGAATCATGAAGACCCTAAATAAGGAATTGATTAACAATTTAACAGTAATTCAACAAATCTGACTGCTCCTTTCTTTGCTCATTGTACAGCATACAATTTAAAATACACTGGCAAGCATTATGTCATGATGTATTTTTTTGCCAAAAGACACCAAGGTCTGGGTTATCTTGGCATGTGTGCTGAAATAACAGAGATAAGAGACACAGAGGTTATCCTCTGACAAAACCTGCCAGTATTTCCAAAATTTCCAGCAGAGAATAAAGAAGCAGTGATGACGTGTTGATTTTCATAAATCATATTTTTATGTCGCTGCATTCCAGCTTTTCAGGATTGTGCTGTGGGCAGTCGGTAGCAGAACACTGTGTGTTCCTCCCTTTCCCTGCACCTAAGTAGCTTCCCCATTCTTGCACAGAGCCAGGCTTGTCCCTCTGCACCAGGTCAGACTGAGCTCTGCTGAGTGAACAGTAAGGCTGCCTCTCTCCAATGTTTGTTTTTTTCATTAAGAGCAGAGATGTTTTATAGTAGGCAGCAGGTGCACTTCATTCTATCAACTCCAAGTGAACTCAGGTGAAGCAAATCAAAAGTTTCTGACTTTGGAAATCTAAAGTACTGGGGTTTGGATGACTGAATATTAATTCCCCAAGCACAGCACATACTGCATATTGCTTACAGAAGTAAAGGGCAACCTCTCCACTTTCAGTATTTCCTCACAGAAATCAGGGAGAAAAGACCTACCCAAGGAATAGCCATTACTGTTGCCATGACATTAGAAATTAATACCAATTCATATTTTCTTTATGTTCTTAGCACTCTCTAATTTCCCCTTGTCAATGACAGGGTGAGAGAGGGAATAAAGCAAGAGCAGGAAAGACTAGAAACCAAGATACATTGGCTTGGATCTGAGTGAGAAGGAGAAACCAAGTATAATGACAAAGTTGAGGCAGGGGTAGCTGAGGAATATCATCAGTAGAAAATGTGAACAAAAATAACAGAGAAATTACATTCTGTCCCTTTTTATGCCTACATAATTGGAACTCCCTTAAAATTGATGTCCAGAGCAGGGAGAAGACTTGGAGTATTCTCCCAGTGAACCAAAGGGGACTACTGAATAACAAACAGCAACCCAAATCCCCTAATTACATGGCAGATCGTTTCCTTAGAAGAAAAACAAGCTTAATATAAATACAAAAGGACTGGAAAAAAACACCTCAAAATTATCCACAAAGATGAGACAGCAATTTCATGACAGAAAAGGAAACCGAAGTAAATGTTCTGGAACCCAGATGCAGGAGGAGTATTTTAGACCTTGATTACCCAGTGGCTTGAATTTACAGCCTTTCCATCCCAGAAGCTTTATTAGAGAAGCAAAGGTCTTGGTCTTTTCATCTTGGAGGCTGTGAGGAAGGACTGCACAGCCTTGCTGCACTGCCCTGCCTGTCCCCTGAGAATTGTGGCTACATGCCCTTTACAGTACCTTCCAAGAAACCAGGAATTAACTTTTGATAACTTCAATTTGTACTTGTATGAAGGCTATATTCATCTATGATAAAGGCTTCCTATAGAATTCTATCAGAAAGGTTGCATTGATTTTTTTTTTCTCCAGCAAACCCCTTATACCTGATGAATTTTACATTTACCGTAAAGTGTTTTTCTTTCTGCACGAGGATGCGTTTCTTACCACAAGGTAATAAAGAAAAGGAAATGATCTTGTTATTTTCACTGTGGCTTTAAAAAAAAAAAAGTGTCTTTAAAATACAAGATGATGTAATTTCAACCCAACTATAATTTCTCTGCTTTATGGTAGGCAGTGCTCTGTAAAAGCAGTTTCCAGTTACTATGGAAACATGTTTGTACACACGCACTCACCTGCGTACATGAAGAGGCTAAAAAGTGCCATCTGTTGGAAATGATGTATAAGTCTGTCCCTGTGGCTGAAAGGAGAACTGTATGACTCCTGGAGTGCAAGAACAACACTCTGTATTAAAGATAAAACTGTAACAACAACAAATGTGCATAAATTGGCTGCACTTAGTCAGAAGCCGTCTTGTCACATTAAAACAGTTTGATTTGATGCCCAACGTGAATACAGCAACAATTTGCAGCAGGTTTAGAACAGAAGCAGAAGTGTATTTCCTGGTGTGATTGACTGCAGTAGCAAAGAGTTGGCTGCCCTCTGCCATCTTTCCTTTGAGTTTTTACATGCATGATATCTTCAAAGGTATATTTGCTTGGCCTTGCATTTTTTGTTTTTGCTATGCTGTCACAGGCCACAATATCCAAAGTACTCCTGTTTGCTGCCAGTGGCTGCCTGACTGACAATTTGTGCAACACTGGTAGTGGCCAATAGCTGATTGTCCAACTGCAACTATGAGCTCAAGGAGCACTGAAGAAGGAGCTTACCTGCCTTGAGGATTGACAAATGTGTCAGAGACCCAAAAGAACCAATTTAAAATGTACAGGGTAAAGCTTTAACAGGAGAAAGTTGGAAAGGAGCATGAGTTGGGTGAGACAGGTGAGCAGGAAAGTCAACAGCTGGGCTTCTTCAGCTACAAATGAAATTGCCAAAGTCCTAAATTCATCATATGGAAAACTGTTTTCCTTGCTAACAAGGCTGAGAGCTTATAAGATCTACAAATCCTAGAGCTTGCCAAATCCTGAAGCACATGTAATTGCGGAGGCAGAAATGCCTAGGTAATTACAGGTGTATAAATTCTACTGAAGATATGATGTGCAAGATAGGGGGGGGGGGGGGGGTTGTGAGACACTTAACAATATGATTTCTTTTGTATTATTTTATGTAGCAGTTATTTTGAATATATCAGAGCAGTGTTTGTTTGTTTGTTTGTTTTATATTCTATGTCAATAGGTGGAAGAGACTTTACTTGGTGGGAAAGTTACATCTGAACGATGCTGTATTTTGTGATGAGATGGGCCTTACTTTTGGTTCCTCTCCTGGTTTCACCTGGGATAGAATTAATTGCTTTTCCTATAGCTGGGACAGTGCTGTGTTTCGAGTTTAGTGAAAGTAATGTAGATACCACAGTGACGTGTTGGCTGTTACTCAGTAGTGCTTACCATAAGTCAAGTTCCCAGTGCTCTGGCAGTGAGCAGCTGCCCAAGAAGCTGGGAGGAAGTATAATCAGGACAGCTAGCCTGAACTGGCCAAAGGGATATTCCATGCCATGGAACATCCTGGTTGGTGTTGGCCAGGAGGTGCTGATTGTGGCCCAGGAACAAGCTGGCCATTGGTCAGTGAGTGGTGAGCAATTGTATTGGGCACCACTAGTGTTTTGTGGGTTTTGTTCCTCTTTTTTTCCTCCTAGTAATATTACTTATTTATTACTTTATTTCAATTATTAAATTGTTCTTATCTCAACCCATGGGTTTCACCTTTTATCTGCTTCTTCTGCCCAGACATTGGCAGTGAGGAGTGAGGAAATGGCTGTGTAGTGCTTAGTTGAGGGCTGAGGTTAAATCACAACAGACATGATGCTGAGGTGAATTTTGTGTCAGTAGAAACCAGATCAGATTGAACTAGGTTGCTAATATTTTCTCACTTGATGAGAATTGAGTGTAATTTGGACAGCCAAAAGAGTAATTACACTGTAATTATCAATTGTCAATGCAATTATGTGTGTGTCTAGTGTAATTCTGCTCCTAAAGGCAGAACACTGCCCTAGAGCAGACACTTGGGTTCGGTGAATGCTCTGCAATAATGTAGCTGAGCAAATTTATTGTCCTATTGAAACCTTTCAGGTAGGTTTTCTGGGTTATCTCTTCAGCTGATTTATAGCTTGAGTAGGCAGAGGACAAGCAGCCCTTGGTAGTGTGCATCAGTCATCTACAATCAGGGGGAAAAGATCCAAGTGCTTTTTTTTTTGTCATCTCAATTACAAGGTTTATAGAAATGGCCTCCCCTTCTGCAACACAAAATGGGACTTAAAGAGGAAAACACCATGTTGCGAGGGCCTAAAAAAGTCACTGAGGAAATATATGCCTACACTAACAGCTCCAATTGTAACATTACCTTCTAATCAGCTGAACAGTTTTGTTTTGTGAGAATGAAATTTTTTTTTCTTTAGCCAGCATATGGAAGTATGAAAATATATCTACCTGTTATTCATCCTTTGTACGAGTGGATGGTCTGTGACTACTCTGTGAGCAGTGTTTTTCTGCCTTGCCTGGGCTGTTTTTCCTGAGCCTTTGCAAAGTGCTGTGATAGCAGAGGAGGCAGAGCAGTGTATGCTGTATGTGACAACAGATCATCAGTGAGCTTTGTGAGCCCTACCCAGCGTTTGTGTATTTTGGGATGCTAAATTACTGGTTTGTCTGTTTAATGCCATTAGACATTTTCTGTTTGGTTTTTTGTCATGATTTGAGGAAAAGAGTTTTCAAAGTTGTATGAGCTACTGCATTTCAGAGGTGTTTATACTACATGAAAGGCAAGCTGCTTAGCCAGAAATTTTGGTTTGCTTTGTTTAATAATCTTTATTTCTGCATCCCATTAATGCCTTTTGAATGTATGAGTAACCAGCAGTCTGTTTACCAAGAATCTATTGAAGTAATTGTGAATCTGAGAAAAAATCACTTGTGTCTGTAAGGTCCTTTACTTTTCATATATAGTGTTACAGCCTAGGCACTTTTTCCACTAGAAAACCCATTTCTGTGCTAATAAAGAAGGTTAATTTATAAAAGGCTAATTTCTAAATTAGCACTTCTACTTAGGAGTTTTCCTACAAACTTACTGAATTGTAAGTCACAGAGTACTTATTTGTTGTTGTGAAATCTGGATGATGACACAAAATTAATTTATTGATGGCAACCTTGGTCTAATTTATTACCAACCAAACATCAGGAGGAAATTCTATGCTGCATGGGATTTTCATGAAGCGTGATTAACTAATACCCATTCATCAAAGCCCACAGTCTGTTTCCACAAAAGGAAATAAATATAATTAGAGAGCAGCTGTTAATAATTTTTTTTAGCAGGAATTTAAGCTGTGATTGAATCTTCCAGTAACTGGAGAGAAACTGGGCTCAAATAATTTTAAGCTTTTGTACTGGAACAAATTACTTCTAGCACTAACTGTTGAGTATTAAAGCATTTTTCATACACTAGTTGATGTTCCAAATTTTGGTCAGCTCTGGGGCAAAATTAAATTGGTCTGTTAACAGCTGATGTTGCAGAAACCAGCAGTTAGAACTGACTGGAGGTGATGTCTTGTGACTCTTACAGCTTATCCTTTTTATCCAATGGGCTGTTACTGACATTAAAATTTAGATGGGATATGTTTTGTTTCCTATCTTTCTTCCACTGTTGCTTGTGGGCTTCACACAGCAAAGTTCTCAGAGTCAAATCTGAGATGGATTTTGTTCAGTAACCACTGAGAACCAGTCACTAAATGTTTAGTTCTTCCGGGTTCTGGTTAATACACCACACCCCCTGCCCATTCCCAAAGTCCTCTTGTTCCTTTGTATGACAAGCAAGTCTTTTTAGAGGTGAAAAAAAACCCAAAGTGGCAATTGTCAGTACCTTATTTCTAAAAATAGATAAAGTGGTAGAGTGTTTGTGCTGATGGAACAATCAAGAAAATAAATATTAAACAGAAAGTTACGAATGCATGAAAGGTTTATGGATTTATAATTCAAAAGAAATCAGTAGATTTTATTCTAGTACTGCTTATTCAGTGTTCAGAATCTAAGCACTAAATAATTCTATCACCTAGTCTGATATTTTGCAACTAACTGCTGATTAGGAAGATTTAAGCAGGACAATTAACACCAGTAACTGGCAGGTGTTTAAAATTCCCCTTGAAAAATCACCCAGAAATGCCTTTCTTTGGAAGCCATTTAAGTTGCTCATTTCTGATATGAAATCTCTGCCAAGTATTTGGATCCACAGCATAGATATGCCATGATTATTAAGCACTGGGGAATTCTTGTGGTAGTTTAGCAATTCATTATCCTGCTGTAGATCCCTCTGTGGAAGTTAGCTCACTCTGTGTGTTAGCAATGCAAAATAGAATGGATTCACACCATTGACCACTGGCTGTGATGGAAGATGATTTGCAAAAGCCATGTCAGGCAAGTCTGGTGTTAGGTTGCAGGATGCTTGACATCTGGAGCTTTATGTAGGGTGGACCATGCAAACAACAGCAAAACAACTTTTATTTGGAGTGATGGTGGCTGTACTGACGTGTCTGACTTAGTCCTGTAGAGATTAGAAGTGCAGGTAAAGCCAGATCCTTTGCCTCACTCAAAGATACAGTGACCTCCCAGCTGGGTCACCCCTAAGGCTTTTTACTGCTTTGATGCTTGGGTTTATCTTTGTTCATAGTCTATGAAGTGCTTCCCTTCATGGAGTAATGTCTGGAAACAGAAATACACGAGCTTGCTTTGGTTCTAAGAGCAACACTGCTCTGTTAATACAGTGCTCTGCTGCTCAGATGGGTTAATTAGCTGTGTTACTTGGCCCCTGGTGAGTGAGCTCATTTAGACATGAGCTAGGGGCATTGGAAGTAGTTTGGAATTGCTGTTCAGAAGTTCCTGAATAACTCACATCATGTATACACACTTCTATTTCATAATTTTTGCTCTTCATGCCACTTTGATTTAGTTCAACCTGCTTCCTAATTATACCAGAATAAGATATCCTGCAGTAAAATTTTGAAACTGGAAAATCCAAATGGATTACTTTAGGAATAGCTGTTGTATTTTACACTTGCACCCTATGATATTCTATTTCAGCTTTCAAATATAGATCACCCATACCATATAAAAATTCAGACGTTTTGAAAGGCAAAAACTTCTAATCAAATAATCATAAAATGATAAATAATTTTGAAATCTACATTAAGAATATAAGTAGAAATAGTTATGTGAGACTGCTATTCCTAACAGATGACTAATGAAAACATGGGTTTAGAAGTAAACTGTATGGAGTTCAGCATTTGTGTAAGCTCAAAAATATAGAAGAAACAGCTGATTCCTGGAGAGTGGGTTTTGCTAGCTGCCTTATTGGAAACCTTTTCTGAAGTTCCAGATACACGATTCAAGTTGAATTACAGTAGCTTGAAGCAGAGTTTGCAGTTTGTGTGCTTGTTCCACAGGCAGCACTTAATTGATACCCCTAGAGGGTAAAAGTCTAGAGCAAGGTGCCAGCTCTGCTCTTGGCAGCAAACAGAAGGCACAGCAGCAGCTAACATGTGATTGGATATGGCCTCCATAGAGCTGAGGCACTAAAAGATTCCCTTTGTACAAATGAAGGGAAATTAAGATTCCCTTTGTACATGTTTATCAAAAAAAGTGTGGAAATATGATCTTGGGTTAGGAACTGCACTAGGGCTGCCTTCAGTTTCTAACTGCTTTGCCTGGGTACCTCTGAGCAAGTTGATTAGATGGTTTTCTAACTGAGGTAGTCTTTTTTTTCAAATGCAGCCCGACCCTCTGTTACTTTGAGGTTTGGTGTGGGGTTGGTTTGTTTGTTTGAGGGTTTTTTTGTGTGTGTTTTTTTGTGGGTTGGGGACTTTTTGTTTGGGTTGGTTTTGCTTCGGTTTGGTTTTTTTGTGGGTTTTTGTTGGTTTGGGGTTTTTTGTTTGTTTGTTTTGCTGTTGTTGTTTCGGGATTTTATGTTTGTTTTGTGGGGGCTTTTTTGCAAACACAAGGATGCACTTACTAATGTAAAGTCACCAAAAGGGTGTCTTTCTCTTTGTGCTTTGGAAAACAGCTAGCACAATAGGGCTCCATCTCAGCTGCTGTTTCTGGATTCCTAATTACTGTGGAATAACACTGTGGATAATGCATTACCACGTGTAGCAGAAACAAATCTCTCCTTTGTCAAACAGAAAGACGTTTGGCAGATGGGTCTTTTTGCCACTGGCCTGAGATATGACCCAGCACATACTCTAGGATAATGTGTTCACAGTGTACACAAGACCTCTTTAAATAGGGCTAGCGTGGTCCAAATGGCACACAAGCAATTACCCTTGCAAAGCTCTCAGAGCACTACATCCAGCTGTTGTCAACTAATCCACTCTTAATTTTCTCCCCTCATTTTTGGTGTCTGTCTCTGCTCCTAGCTCATGGCCAGTTTGCATTTTCTGCTGTGCCCTCTTAAGTTCACTTGGCAAACCCTGTCTCAGCTTTGGTTGACTTGAACATGAAGTGCTCATGTTTCTGCTATTGAGCCCAGCATAGTTCAGGGGTGGAAGTGTGCATTAGTAACATTTTTTGTGTCAGGTCAATGAGGGCTAATGGCGCCTGGAGTCAGTTCCTGACACTGTCAAGTTAAAATACATCAAGCAACTATGTGCTCTCTCACTGTGTCCTGTCAACCTTTCTAGTTTATTAGATACATGACACAAATTATGCAAATATTTTTCCATAACACTGTGTGGAGAAAACATGCACAGTAAAAGCTCGATTCTTCACCCTCATTCAACAGGCAGAAAAACTATAGCCTGGACATTGCAGTTCAGCCACTAAGCTGCAAATACAGCAGCAAAAGAAGGTAGAGAGAGATCAGTGCAACATTTTTGCTCGGAACTTGTTGCTAAGACACCTTTGCAATTGTAAGGCCAAAACACCTTCTATATACATTGTTGCTTTTATGAAGAATTGTGCTTCTCTGACACAAAAGGCCCCCAGGCAAATGCAAAACTTAAAACTGAGTGAGGAACTTCACTTCAGTATTACCTCTGATGCTTTTTCTTAGAATAACTTCCTTTCAGTGAAATATGGACCCAGCTGCTTTTGGATTAAAGCCTGGCTAGAGCATCTGCCAGCTCCCAGGTACAGAGTGAACTCCAGCTCCCCTCTCACAGCTGTGTCCAGCAGCTCACTGCTATTAGGCTGGAAGAAACATCCAGGGAGTACTGCCTTCTGCTTTGCCTTCATGCACCAGCATTGAAACAGGATGTGAGAGGCCAGGGGGAGAGCTCACATAAAATGAGCAAAGCAGCCCTACACAGGCTGGGGAGCCTTCTGATGGCAGGAGACTGGCACAGAGGCTTTATGAGCCAGTTTTTCTGGGGAGCAGCATCATAAAGCATTTTTGTCAATGATGTGCTTGTGGACTGAGTGGCCTTTCTATAGAAGGAATGAGCTTTTACACTTGATAATACACATCTTAAATGTTAGCACTTAGAAAGATTTTTCCTTCTAAAAAGAAAAATGTATTTTTTAGGCAGTTCGGGCATTGACAGTGATGTGCCAGTGGTCTTTGGCTTCATAAGCACAAAGAATTTGGGCCAAGCTGCTGAATGGAAGAATCAAAGTTAAGCCTACAACTAAATGAGCCCAAATATAATGCATATTGTGCACTTGCAATTAGCAAAGGCACTTTAGATACAACAGAAACAAATACAAAAGAAAACTAGTAGGTTTTCAGGAAAAAAAAACCAAAACAAACTTCCAAAAAACAAGACATAACATAATTATTACCCTCATATGTGCACAAAACCAAGCCCATATGAAATCATATAGACAGCACAGCATGTGTGAGCCCTGGGCAAACACACAGGTGGTTGAATTAACTATACCAGGAGCCTGCTGGTAGAAATTAGCATGTACTGCTTCTTTCCTGACTGACTGGAACAAGTCTTTCAGCTGGAAATGATTTAACAGCCCTCGGTTTGCCCAGGGTTACCCACTGAGTCCTACAGAGTGGATGGCCTCAGCATTTGAGGCTTAGAGGGTAAAGAGAGACAAATTATGAGATGTTTTACATAAAAACCTATGGAGCCAAGCGTTTATTCACTGCCTTTGTTTTCTGGGTCAGCCAGCTTCCCTCAGAGATGGCTTTGGCAATCCATGGTCCCTGCAAGGAAGTGAGAAAGGAAATGCTGTGCAAGGCTGCACAGTCATGTTAGATCCATCACTGTTGAAGCCCAGATGGCTCTGAGATGCTGTGCTGTGAAATGGCTCCAGAAAGCTCAACTGTACCTCTCTCCTAGCAGGCCATAAGTAATTTTATTCTTGTTTAGTAATGCTTCTTGAGAGAACCAGTCATTCATAGCATTGCATGCACAGCATTGAAGGTCTCTTGAGAAGCACCAAGAGGTTTCCAGTTCTGTTGGCTCAAGCCCCTAGAAGTTAAAAATAGTTCTGAGTTTAGATGATACTGTGCAGTTTAGGCTATTCTGAGGATAATTACCTTAGGCTGGATATCATACACCTCAACATCATCAGGCCACCAACCATTTCTTGATTTAAGGGAGCTAATGGGTACTGATAGGACAGAAGATTAATTTAGTTGCTCCTTTTTTATATTACATTAACATCTAGAAACATAAAAATCTGGTCATGTTGTACTTGATGCCATTTATCAGTATAGTAAGAGACTATGTCTGTTCCAGATTTATATTCTCATCAAAAACAGAATCAACAAAGGGCAGAAGTAGAAATAAAAGTTGAATAAGCTGAAGTGGCTCCCCAAAGTCATGCAGCAGGCTGCTGGCAAAGCTGATGTCTCCTGATTTCCAACCTTGTGCTGTGCCTGCAGATGTATGCCACTGACACCTCTGAAAGGGATAGCAAAGCAGCAGTGGTCAGAAGCCTAAGGGAGTTTGATAACTGAGCACAGCCTCTACCTGCCCTGCAGTTCGCCAGTTGCCTGTTTATCCCCTTGAAGGCTAATGGGGAGGAAAGCAAGCAGTCTATAAAGCAAGGCGGCCACTGACTTCTGAGGCCTGATGTAGCAGTGTGTGGTTTAGAGCTCATCACAGCAGTCACAGCAGTCAAGGGTTTGGGGTGATTTCTGTTGCTATGCATGCAGAAGGTTTGGCTGGGATGGGGCAGAAGGCTGGAACCAGTAGATAACAGGACCAGAGATAAATTTGTAATGAGCAGTTGTAGCGTTACTATGACTATTTTTCATTCCTCCAGTCTTTATTATTCTGTCGAGCTGTGCTGCAGGGGCTTGGCTCTGGAGGTGTGTGGCAATGAACTAATATTAAGTCTGTCAAAGTGAGAAATCTGAACTGTAAAAGAGCTGAAGCTATTTTTATATGGTTCAGGAGTGTACTGAAGGAAAAAATAGATGGGGTAGAATCTATTTAATTTACTTCACTTTAGGCTGAATTCAAACAGAAAGATTTAGAAAGCCTCCAAAAATGTGTATTCTCCAATCAATACAAACTAATAAAGGCTAGCAGACAATTACAGCAGAAGTGGCAATAACATTTCTGGCATAAGTGTTAAGTGACATCAGATTTCTCTCAGTAGCTCCACTGGAAGAAATAATCTGTTTCTAATTAAAAAGAGCTGGAATAGAAGTGTGGCATGTTATGGCAAATATCCATAGCTAAGGCATCATTACACTTAAAGCCTAACTGGGTAATACTAAAGAAACTTTCTAGCTCTAAACTCAAGAATATAGACTAGAATATAAAATGTGCCTTTGGAGAAGTGTACATGTGGACTATGATCCACACCAAACCCTAATAAGGTTGTGCATTCAAGCTTTGTAACTATCTTTTCCTAACTTGAGTTCTTGAGTGTTCAAATTTCACCATTAATTAAGGAGGCAGGAAAGGAAAAATGACATTTTAGCATCCAGGTCTTATAAACAGAGCCTCATGAAGGGAAGCCAAGACTGTAAATTAGCCAGGCCCAAACCATCAGGATTGATGGCCCCTTTGCATCATCAATGGTAACTGAGGATCCCAGGACATAATCTTGGACTGAAGTAATTACATTAATTTCTTTTGGAATCAGGGAAACTAAGGCCCTAATTAAGTAACGTTAAGGAAGTTGTGTATATTGTTTCTGGTCTGAAAAATTAATGTTTATATTATCTGACTCTTTTTAATCACCGCTTTCATGGCTGAAACCCCCCTGGACTGGTTGTGAGGTAAACTACACTTCTGCAATCTAGTGTAACTAGCAGATGAATCAGTCTCAAGCAAAATCGTAGTGTATTCTAGTTTAGTAGACTGTTTTGCACTTGATCCTGAAGTATTTCACACTATATGGAATATGTTTCAGTGTTATCTCTTGCTGCTGCTCTTAGCGCAGTACTCTGAGATTAATTTTGTTGTGGTTCAGAGGCTCACTCAAGTCTGTTCCCTCTGAGGCAAACTGGTATGACTGCATTTACTTTGGCAGATTTTGGTCCTTGGTCAAACAGATTAAATATTAGAGGGTTGTTCTGACACTTGCCTTTGAGTTGGGCATTAGTATGTGTGTGTTCCCTAGGTCTCTGCATGGGGCAGAGGCAGGCTCAGTAACATGGTAAAGCTGCTTCTGCAGGAAAGTAATATTCAGATACAGTAAAAAGGTCAAGAGCTGACCCTAAGGAGCTATTCAGCATGAAGAAAACTGAAAATATCAGGCCTACAGAAAGAAAAGTATATTTATTGGAATAAGAGCTGTGACACTGAGTGCTTTCCAAACCTTTCTGGGTGTCTTGGAGTGTTACGTGGCCAAACTAAGCAGGGAGTGTTTTTCCATTTCTTCCCTGGTGTTGGGCACTTCAGTCTGTGACAAGACTTACATTGTTTCTCATGGCAAAGTTCAGCAGAGCTCCTCTGGACCTGGCCAGCATCTGAAGTCTTCTCTCTTGCCATGTGTGCCACCCCTCTGCTTACCAAAGGAAGCTGGCTGTTTCTAGCAGCAGTTGCCATGTGATGATAGCAGACTGAACAGCTGGCTGGGAGACAGAAAGACAATAATCACTCACTGTAGGAATCTCCTGAATTATCAAGTCCTGTCCCTGTCCCTAACACGGAAGCCTGACACATCATCCTTTTCACAAATCAGCTAAACACCACCTTAAGACAGTTTGGCTCTTTACCCTCTCTACTTGTCTTGGAACACTGCTCCCTAACTCCACAATTCTTGCAGTTAGAAATTATATGATCTCCCAGTTTAAATGTATTTCTGGTCACTTTATTATCCACATGCTTCTTTCTGATATTTTTAAGCCCACCAATTCGATTTTTTTTGCCTTGCCAAGGAAAATTAAAAATGCATAAGGTGTAGTAAAGGAGGCAAAGCCTGGACTTCCTCTGTTCTACTTGTCCTAATTGTTTTGTGACATGATTGAACAAATAGCATGAACACAAAAGTATAATGTGAGTTGATTTGCAAAGACTTCTGATTAATTGAAACAGTCACTGTATTAATTGCTTCACAGTGTGTAAAAAGTATCTTAAAAAAGGGATCTGTTGCCCCTGAATTGTCCAGTTGGTAATTAAAATATCACTGCTGGTCATTTCCAGTTTCTTTCTGGAAGACCATTTGGATACTGCTGAGCATTTGCATTATGATGTCCTAACTGATTTACTGAAGTTTTAGTCTATTTCTCTTGTCTGTTATTTGTTGGTATTAACCAAATGCTTAAAACAATATATTTTGATTATATACCTTGGAAGCTTTTCCTTTCTTTTTTGTTCTCCAGCCTCCTGGGTAGTTCAGTACAGCCTTTAACAGGTTTCCCACAGTTTTCAAACTTTCAAGAACTGAATTTGCAAAACAGAACCAAATGAAGGTAGATGAAGCAAAACACTCCAAAAATAAAAACTAGCACTATTTTCAAAGAGTAAAGACAGTAAAACATACAAGTTGGCTTATTTTGTACATTCCATTTCTAGAATGCATGTGTTATTTTAACCTGTTTATAAACACATCACAGATCACATCTAGCATAACAATGCATCATTGCTCCATGCCTTGTATTTAACTCTCTTGAAGTTTTTCCTTCCTTCACAGTCAACAAAGCAGGAACAAATTAAGTACTTTTTGTCTTTAGGAGTTTCAGTAGAAGAGGGACTGTTCTCTCTTGTTAATTAATCTCCGGTGAAATTAAGAAAGGAAGAGTGATTTGGCAACTCTTGTTTACAAGAAAACACTTCTTGTTTACTTGCTTTGCTGATGGTAACAAAAGCTGTTAAAGGGTTGGGTTCTGTTCTCACTCACCTGACCACAGGTGGTCAGTGGAAGTAGTTGTGGTATAAATAAACAGGGTAGGGATGGCTCTTACTGAAAACCCTCTGCTGGGACTTATACCATTGATTCTATGGGTTGGGATCTGCTTCTGTAGCTCAGCAGAAGACAAAGCTGCTGGGTCAGAGCAAGGGCCACCACCATAATGCAGGGATTCAGCATACACCTGCTTGAATGGTTCAAGCTAAACTAAGTGACTGCAATTCCTCTAGTACAAGAACTTTGCAGCCCACTGCAACTGGGCATTTGCACAGGACATCTACCCTTACCCCAGCACCTGCTGAAGGAATTATTGTCCTGTGTGTACTGCCTGAGCCCTAAGGAAATAAATGCCTGAGGAGTACACTGTGCACCCAGTGTTAGGAGTGGAGTAAGAGAGATATAAGTACAGTGAGAGTGAAGTCCTGTAAATTTAATCTTCCCATATGCTTCTCAAACATATGCAGGGACTTACTGATATGTATTTAATAAGATCTGGGAAAAATATTTCTTAATGTTATTACTAAAACTAAGAAAACAGTGGAGGAGTATATAATTTCAAAGCAGGAAACAATTTCCTGGCAAATATAGCACAGTGCTTAAAGGCTTGCTTTTTGCCTTTCAAAGCAGTTAAAGTCTCCTACATTTGTTGTCTGCTAACTAAAAGTAGTGAAAACATTCTAAACTCAAGGTATATCCCTATAATTCTGAGTAATGGACAAAGATAAACAGAGTTGGTCATCTAGTGACAGCTTAGTCTCCTTTTGCTTTTTATCTGCTTGTATGTCTGCATCAGCGTGATAAGCAAAGCAAAATCCTGTTTTGGTACCACCCAAGATCTGTGGGTGCATGAATAGATTGTGAATAGAGCCATGAATATTTTTAGAAAATGATACTCAGAAATTGCAACTTCTGTGGCCATGTTTATTGCCCTAAATTATTTCTGGAATCTGCAGACAGAGAACAAACACTGGTTTAGGTCCCTGCTTTGCCTTCACTGTCTCTGATTTTAAAATCCCCATCCCTGTAGGGGAACAGTGGCACTGGTTGTCCCCATCAAGCAGGGTCTCCTCCCCATTGCTTTGGGCAGGAGAAGACAGAGGCGTTGCTGCCTGTGCTTTCTCTGAGCCCACTCACATGGCACCACAGCAGCAGGGAAAATATGGAGGATTTAGGAAATGGCCTGTGTTTTGGGCTGTGTGGCCATTGCCCTGAGGCAGCTGCTGCCACACAGATGTGGGCTCCGGCCAGGCTGCTCAGGGGCTCTGCAGAACTGGCAGCCTGGTGCCCATCAGGAACAGCCAGGGCAGTTACTGCAGGCAGCAAGGAAAGCACAGTGTTTGTGTTCCCTTGGACTTCAGTCATTTATTCATTCCTGCCTTTTTTCCAGCATCTCTGCACTCCGTGGAGACTTGTGTGGCTGTCATTAGCTGAGGGTGTGCTGCTGCCTCAGTTCCTGAGCAGGGACCAGCAGGGAGCCAGCCTGGTGTGGGGAAGGGAATCTCTCACACTGACAGAACAGGAGGGTGTGTTTGGCATCACGGAGCCCTCCCTACTTCAGGGAACTCATTTCGTGTTCTGCTCTGCATCCTGTAGTTGACTCCCACTGTGAACTGGAACCATCAAACCAAGACTGGCTCACCCTGTATGCTTGGTAGACCAGCTCTGAGAGTCAGTGCCAAAGTTTGGCACAAGCATTTGCAGAAGGTATTTTGCTTTAGTTATTACCACTATTTCTCTTAGATGTCTCACTTTGAGCAAGACTGTAGTGTACATCAAACATTTGCCAAGAGAAACTCAAATCCCAATGTTGTGTTTCCATCATGTCTGATCTGTTTTAACCTTCAGTCTTGTGATGCCTCCTAGGTGTTTTTTCACTCCAGTCACTTGGCTGTGTGAGAAAAATCAGTGACACTTCCAATTAATATTGCTAGCTGAATTCAGCTGGTGACTAAGTGCCACTTTTTTTTAAAGTTGCTACAATGATAGCTGAACATTTAAGAAAAGATATTTCTGTTGTTGTTAAATCTAGTAATGATCTCATTTGGGAGGCAAATACAAACCTCTGAAAGACAAAATATTAGCAATCATTTCAAAGTTGAGTGTGTTATTCATGGCAGGAATAGAATTAGTCTGCTTCATGACTACTTCTGCCTCAGTGTCCTTCATTCCTCTGGGGTCCTGAAAACAAGTCACTCAAAATTTTAGTCATAGGAGGGGAATAAAATGGTAATTTCATACAAACCCCCCACACAGCATCCAGAAAACTCTTAGTAGTGATAAACACCAGTGTATTTTGCCAAACTAAATTTAATTCACTTTTAATGTTTATTTTTATTCTAACTAAACATTTGCATAGATAATGAGACAAAGAGGAAAGCACCTACTTTTTGGGGTTTTCTTTGTACAAAGTAGGCATCATAAGATGGCATAGGTCAGTATGGTGGGTTTTGTTTTGTATGTGAATGTATTTTGTAAGTGTGCTTAAATTCATAAATTTAATTCAAAAAAATACCAACTGTATTCTACATGGCGAACCTGTTGGACAATGAACAACCAGAAAGAGCTTTGATGAGGGTGCAGAAAGTCTTGCTGGCTGTTGCTTGTTGAACTTGGTGGGTGATTTCGTGCTGAGTGAGCTACAGCCCAGGAAAAATCTTGTTCCACTTGCTCCAAATCAGCAGCAAAGGTGAGATGGAGTTCTCTGCAGGAGCAGTACAATCCCATTACTCTGTAATAATCCATCACAGTCATTGCTCCACTAAAGCCACTGTTGAGAAGGAGATTCAACAGCCTGTGTTTGCCTGGGAAAGCAAACATCAAGGAAACTCCTGATTTTGTCCTATATGTTTTAGATCCTCTGGTGCATTTTAAAAGGTATGGTGTAAAGATCAGAGGTCGCAATGACCATGCTTCAGAATGTGTCAGGTCTGTTATCCTGCCCCTCAGGCCATGGCAGAGATGGCACCCTGAGTGGGGTGGAGGTTCAGGGACATCCCCACAGTGGCTGGGAAGGGTTGTGTTGTTCAGACTGTGCCAAAGGCAGGGTGGCAGTGAGAACATGGGGCCTGAAAAGCCACTTGGGGCACCATTGGGGTGCCCCCAAGGAAGGCACTAGGCTGAGACAGAGGGGAGTGCAGGAGCAGCTAGAAATCTGCTGTAAACCCACACCCTACTCACGACATCACAGAAAAATAAGCTGTTAGAGGGAGCAGAAAACAGTATGTTCAAACTCTCCCCCTTGCTCCATGAATGTAGCCTAGCACTGACTTTATAAATACAGGCTTTCACAGCAAAATGAAGTTTCAGAAAAAGAAGTCAACTGTTATGTTTCACTTTTCCTCTGATGCTGTTGGAGAAATGTATACTTCTTCAAAAGCCTGGTTCTTTCACCTATGCTTTTTGGCTCTCACAAATGATTTTTTTTCATTTCAGTCATAAAGGAAAGGGTCACACAAAAGGAGCTCCAAGGCAAGCAAATGGGAAAGCCTTGGAGGGCACGCAGTGTGTCCTTGCCAGTACTTTGCTGCCCAGGAAGCTTTCCCTCTGCCTGCATGTAACCTTGGGGATGACATACCAATGTTAAATTATCTATAAAGGACAGTGCACTTGGAAATGTAAAAATATTTCAATCTATATCATACCCCCACTATGGGTGTCAGCCACACAGTGGTCTGTTGTGCAGAATTGACTCAAAAGCCCTCTGGTTTAGCATTGTGGTCATTGGTGATAGTCACAGGATGTTAGGAAAGATACAATCAGTTTATCCTCTTAATAACTCTTGCCTTGAATACCTAACAACTGGTTAAAAGAAAAAAAAAATAGCTTAAGTGCACCACCTAGACTAAGGTTCTAAGACTTAGAAACTGAGACTTTACTGAGACCTCCAGTGTGGTATTTAACAAAATGCATGACTCTAGTTTTAAGTACAGTAATTGATTATATTGCTAATAACACTAACGTTTAAAATAGGATCATTCTGTGCTTGGCTTCAGCAGATTTATGTCTTGTCAATCTCTGCCTGAGGCAGGGGACACTTCAATCATTGCTGTCCCACTGTGTAATGAATGATATGAAACAGAAGTAGGCATTATGACAAACAGATTTGTTCTGTGTAAACTTAATACAAAT
Source organism: Trochalopteron elliotii (assembly GCA_024734555.1). NCBI lineage: Eukaryota > Metazoa > Chordata > Aves > Passeriformes > Leiothrichidae > Trochalopteron > Trochalopteron elliotii. Next base: position 539,627 of record JANPWX010000602.1, on the reverse strand, counting down.
AATAGCTCTATGTCCTCTTAAAAAACCTTGTCATTTTTCCAGTGAAAACTAAAAGTGAAAAAGGTTTCATTCTGTAAGTGACTTGCATTCACCATACCTGAACTGGACAGGAGTAAGTTTCAAATGGAAAGTAAGGAATTCCTCACAGAGTACCTGTAGCATTTTTAAATTACTTTTTTTGGTCACATGCAGTGTAAGTTCTGCATTTCAAAGGAATTCCATATAATTTCATGAGGCATCTGTGCAGACCTGAAATAAGAACCAGTATTAATTGAAACTGACTTTCTTCAGTGTCACAGAGGGGTGTGTCTGTCCCTTACTGGCCTTGTCATGCATTTTGGCACCAGAGCAAAGCATGAGATGACTTTCTGTTTGTTAAGTAAATTCATTCTGTTTTCATCTGTTACTAAAGATGAGAATCTCTTGTCTGGAACACAAACACCCCCAAACCTTCTGGACACATACATACATGGTTATCTTTTATGAGATGTTTCCCCTCTGGAGTCTGTAGAACTGTGACATGAAAGGCTGCAGCAGCTGTCACTTTGGTTGCCATAGGTGATGCCTCCCTTCTGCCTTCACTAGTTTCTGTCCCCCTGAGCCCCTTTGAAAGAGTTGACTGAAACTACAAAGCTTTGCCACATCCAAGGCAGACAACAAAAAGGTTATGCTGGAGAGAAGAGTGATGATGCAGGGGGGGAGGAAGAGGGACGTGGAGAGAGCTTCTCACCAGCTGCTCCCTCCTCCCCAGATGAATCCTGGCCCTGACACCCCTGGATCTCATTTTCAGTTAGCTTCTGTGAACTCTTCATGGGAGTGCACTACATCATGTAGTGCACTATATGATGTGCACTGGCCTTTGAGGGGAACAAAAGAGCAGATTTTAGGCTCCTGATGGTACAGTTTTACTTCAGCCATAAGCAGAAGAGTATGAGTAAGAAGAAATTGAGAAGTATAATATATTAAGGTGCTATTTCACAGTAGTCTGCTATTAACTAAAGATCCTGACCCTGTTTATGGTAGCATTTATGTTTTTAGGCTTCTGATTTTTGAGGAAATAACGACAGTAGTTGAACAGGTCAATCTTTGCATTGCTATGGAACTGCAGAACAGTAATGGTAGTATTATTGGAATAAATGTATGTTGGCAGCTATTAGCCCAGAGAATTATTATACATGCAAATCTGAAGAGCCCAATGTATTGGCTCCAGAAGCAAAATCTGTACGCATTAGTCTCTCTTAGCAGTGATGACATGATCAAACATTATGGATAAGCTATTAAACATGGGCTATCTGACCCATAAATTATACTCTGGAAGTGCTTGATATTAGCCACAACAGTTTAGCAGCAGATAGCATAAATCAGCTGTGTATGTTATGCCATTCCCACACTGCTTACAAGCAGGGCATGGGAACTCCTTGGGTTGCTTTGCTACTGCCTCCTTTTAAGAAAAGCCTCAGAGCAAGTGTTACTTTTCTCAGGGTTCCTTTCAAAACAGTGTTACTGGCCACTCAAATTCTGGGCTTGTAATGAAGTGCAACAGCAGTCACACTTCTGTGACAGCACCATTTGCACCTTCACTCCCTGGTGGCAGTGGGAGAAACCAAACCTGCCTTTGAGGATGCCTCTTCTGATGACATTTCTGCAGAGCACAGGGCTGTGGGCACCTGTAGCAAGCAGCAACCTTCCATGAGCTTGCTTCCCTGGGAGACTCTGTCTTAACAGGCTGCATTCAGATGTGTTTATTGACCACATATCTTGCTGGCAGTCCTGAGATGATAAGCAGATACTTAGCATTCGAAATCCTATACAGGTTGTGAATTGCTAACAGGCAAGCAAATGGAGACTCAGCTTTTCAAGTACTGAATCTGTTTGTCCCCAAAGCAGTTCCTTTGCTACATTTTCCTATCAAATTTGCTACTCCTGGATGTTACAGTTCCCACAGGCTTGAGTCCTGACATCTCTCTTGGCCGAATAGAGCAATACACTCACTTTGCATTTCCAGAGCAACAAAAACAGCAGGGTAGTTGTTAGATTTGTGCATTGATCTTTCCTCATTGGTGGGAAAACCATGAGCTTTTAGCTTTAAGATATATATTTCTACATTTTTCAGTCTGCAAAATGAAAGACAAAGAATGCAACAGAGTACAAATGGAGTAGAGTTAATACAGGGCATAGTCAGATTTTGATAAATCTATTTGTATTATCTCGGGGGGCTTTTCTGGTTTCTACATGGGACAAGGCATGCTTTGACTCTGCAAAACACTTGCCAACACAGAATTTCTGAGCTATGAGTGGAAGGATACATGGCTAGATATTCTTAAGGAAAGAGAGCGGCTTTTCCAGATCTAAAAGGTTTGGGCACTTCTAATATTAGGGGCTCTTTAGACAAAGTGAATGGGAATGTTAGCTTAGCAGCAAAGCCAGCATCACACTCAGAAATGTTTATAGTTTCACCCTGCTCCAAATACTGCCATTTCTGAGTGGCAGGGGGTATGCAGGGAGGTGTTTGAGGCGTTTGGCGATGCAGTGTTGCAGACGGGGCATGCCCGGGGCTGTGCAGCAGGGAGGCAGCAGGCGGGTAGCACCTGCAGGCTCCTGCATGCACAGCCCTCGCAGAGCAGGCACAGCACCACCACCTCTGGGAAGGCTCTGAGCAGCTCCGAGCCCTGCAGGTTTTAGCAGGCAAGAGAACTGGTGTGAGATGAGGCCCAGGGACGCAGAGGCCAAGTATGAATTTTCGCACAGGATATGTGAGACTTGACATACTCGCCTTGTCTCTGGGCTCCTGTGCAGTGCTTGTCACAGCCACTGCAGCCCTGCAACAGGATCAACTGAGGCTGATGCAGATAAGGCACAACTGCTTGCTTATGTAACCAATGCCACCTGAGCCAGTGTGCACATACAGCCCACTCCTCTTCAGCAACCCAGACTAGCACAAAGGGATGCTCCCTGCAGAGCACAGTGTGGATCCAGCTTCTTTTTTCAAATCCAATTATAAAACTGTATTATAAACCTCTGACAAGCCATGTTATTGTTAGCAAAAGTCTTCAGGTACTTCTAACACCAATTCGTTTACCAGCATGCAGCTGCTAAGTGGGCATGCAGCCTGTTGTTTCCCCTGTGGGCCCCATCAGGAATATCTGAAATAGGTACTGAGTGGGCAGCAGCACAGTTTGCAGCCACCAGAGCACACAGCCCAACAGGGAGAGGCCCAGCAGGCTCGCACTGCTGCCCGCAGGCACGGCTGTCTGGGGACATAATTACATCACCGTCAGGAGGGAGAGGGATAACAATCCTACTGTGGCAGCAGAGGTAATAAACGAGAAAAGCTGTCTCCCTCAGCAGGGATAAAAGATAAGAAAAAAATGTCAGACAAAAGCAGAAGAATTCCCTTTCTGTGCTAGTCGTTGCATCAATCCAAGGAGGACTCTTGACCACTGCTGGCTCTAATCACACCTGCAAATTTCTTCTTAGCAAGAAATTCTTGTTTAGTTCTTCTTGCCACCAAATTTGCTACTGTCTCTCTTTTCCATTTCTAAGGTTCCTGTCTCAAGAGTCTGCTTCTTCAGGGCCTGCCACACATTCCTCCTTTCCCTCTTGGTCCTCCCAAGAATAGTAGCAGCACATCTACAGTTTCCTTTTGATTTGAATGGCTTGTTCAAGGGGAGGACCCATTTCTGAGTCCTTAGCCTTCAGCAAAGCTTTAATACTATATATCTAAAATAGTCTATATAATGTCTAGTTTGATTGAGGACAACAGAGCTAATGCCCTGCTTCAGATTAATAAAGCACATTTAAATCCCTCTGTGAATCAGCTTCTAGAGAGAGAACAAAAGTTTCTACAAACTTTTTTTTCACCTGTCAGAAATCAGTGACCATTCCATAGTCACTGATTTCTGTTGCAGTCTGAGATACTTCCTTAGCATTGCAGTAGACATTTGATTTTTTTTTTCTGTCCGTGAAGCAGCATCCTGGGAATTTCTTAGGTGTTTTCTCTGTGTGTGACTGTGTCACCTCAGTCACCTTTCCGTGTAACCGAGAAAAACTGTATTTTTTTAAGCCAATGTTGCCCTCCAGTGGACAAAGAAATACATACAAGCACCTCCACTTTTTAGAAAGTCATAAGGGGCTGAGAGTGGTTTTCTCACAGGAAGCCTCAGTGATGCATGTGGTTTGTGAAAGGCAAAGGCTTGCTGTCCAGGGTAAAAGGAGTCCTTTTAGCAACCTATTTCCTTTCAAACTACTGGGAGGTCACTGTTTATGAGGAAATTCTTCTCACAAACTATCAGTGCAAAGTCAGTGCAAACTCCCTTGTTCTTGCTTTGCAAAATGAGTGAACCTTAAACTGGGCCATAGTTTTCACTTACGTATATGACTCCAGTGGGACTGGCAGCATGGCCACATCCTGAGAGTTGTGGAAAGAGTGGGCAGTTCATTTCATATTTAAAAACCATCCACCTAAGAAAAAGAAAATACAGGACACTAGTGCTGCCATGCTATTTCAGTCAGCTGTGAACTCAGATGGGGATGTTACAATTCAGTGCAGAGCTCTTTCTATAAATATTGAATGCTGGAAGATGAAGACAAAGGAGAAAAGCCAAGGCCAGTAGGAAGGAAGCAATAAACCCCATAATTGTCTATATACACTTGCAGAGTGTATAGGAAATGAGCTCCAAGTGACATTACAGGAAGGAAATTATGGCTTAGCTGGTAATGTAGAACTGTAATGAGATAAATCAGAGACCTGAAATGTTAATATTGATGGATGCAATCTGTGCAGAAAGAACAAAGGGAAAAAAAATGCGAAAAGGTTGTGCTGTACATCAAAATCTTGTGTGCAAGCTGCACAGCATAGGTGGATAATGAAAGAAATGGTAATGGTGATTTTTATGAGTCATGATGAGAAAGGAACAATATAAAAAGAAACATTCAGATAGCTGCAGATATACATCACTGGCTTGGAATTAAGAAGCTGATAAGCTGTATCTGAAAAAAGGTATCAGAGCTGATGGTGTTGCAGAAAAATGAGTACGATGGAATCATTGTCCCTATAATGGCATCTGTTATCCACACAAATGAGAATGTTTATCAGTGCACAATGGAAAAGATTCCCATTTTCAAAAAGTCACCAAGAAATAAATTTTTACAGAATCCAACTTTGCCCACTAAGGAAAACATTCTTGAAGCAGTAATTCATGAACCACTAATGTGGTAGTGGTCCCAAAATAAGGACACCAGTAGTCTTCATGATCTGTGCAGGTGATTCCTTCTTGATGTTCCTATACTCACAGAATAGTCTAGAACTAGATTCCTTTCTTCTTTAAACTTGGTGGTTCTTAAAACCAAGTACCACTGAAAATTAAGATAATTAAGGCTAAATTCTCTTATGCTGAATGCTATGGTTTGCACAGGAGTACTTCTATAAGATTGTGTGTTTTTCCAGGTTTAGAAAAGAACCATTTTTAACATGCCTTTTGAATCCCTTTAATCATGGGCTGATTATAAATGCAGAACAAGAGCTATGATATAATGAAAGGTTGGAGTGCTTGGCTGAAGGGGGAATATTTGGTTTTCCTTGTTCTGCTGAAAATCTAATATAAAAAAATACGCAGTGGAGTAGAGCTGGAAGCTCACGTTGCCTTCTCTCAGTTACATATTCAATCCATTAGGCTTTTACTGTCATCAGTGTTTCTGTATAATTATTCTAAAGCCTCAGAACCTTTTGAAGAAGATCATCCTTTCTCTTTTATCCCAACATGCTTTGCACATTAGCATTCTTACATAGTCCTTGTGATAGTTGAGATCCCCTGAAGGGCACTGTGTGCAGGTATCCCAGGTGTTGGTTAAATGCTCTGTAGGCTGGGAATGAAGGCACCACTGAGGTGGCATCAACTGCTGGTGGTGGCCCCTCCACCAGAGGTGCACTGTGTGGCATCCAGTGGGACTTTGGGAGTGCCTCGTGGCTTGAGTGCCCATAGAACGCACACACAGACACTCACCCCAGCAGGATCTCACTGATGAAAATCTGAGACCAAGTTCAGGCACTTCCAAGATTTTGTGTGAGCTCTTTGGGCTCTGAAGATCTGGATTTAGCTAGCACTGGCTTTTAAATAGGAAGCAAAGATTTCTGGCATAAGTATTTTTATACTGCGAAGAGTAAGAAATCAGTTGTTAATTTGGGAAGTAGAGTATCTATATTGACTTACTGGGATTATGATTATTGTGGTGGTTTTGCTTCTACATTAGTGGTTTTAAAGAGTAAGAAGATTTTTGTGAAAGAAGTTTAAGAAAATAATTTGTGGAATATGACAAGAGAACCTTAGAGAAAAGAATACAGTAGCAATTGTGATGTTCCAGTAATGAAAAGAAATATTAATTGAATACATTATTGATTAACTGTAGAAATTATTTCCAACTCATGAATACTCTTGAATCACTTGGCTACATTTTTTGGAAGAATAAGGGAATCTTCTCAAGAAAAACAGAAAAAAATACTAAAAAAGAAAGGAAACAAGAAAAGCATAGAGGCCAAGTTCTCATTATCATAAATCAGGCTTAACTGATTAAGATGGCTTTATGGATGCTTTGCATCAGCTGAACAGCATAAAGTAGCTAAGAGCACAAGTAGATCTAGCCCTCATTCTGGAAAACAATGATGTCTTAAGATCAGAGATTAATGCTAAAATTTATAAATGCACTAATAGATGTTATGAGAGAAATTGCAAGAATACCAAAATAAAAATCATCGCAGATAATTAAAGGAAAAAACCCAAACAAATAAACAAGAAGTTGAAAATTAAAGAGAAAGAAGAAGTAATCATTAAGCCTAATGCACAGTAGGACATAAGTAACTCTACTTGTTTGTCAATAGAACAAGTTCTTCAGCCAACATTTTGTGAAATCGTCAACTTAAATCTAGAGGTATCAAAACACTGAAGAATGATTTCATTTGAATAGTTACAGTATCAAGTCAATCGTCTTCAGCTACACGTCTGCCTCATTTTTGTATGTGATCAAAACTATTTGCTACATGAAACTACCTTTGGAAAAGAAATACACAAGCAATTCTTCAATTGCAACTTGAGTTGTTTCAGGGCACCAGATTTTGTTTGTGAAGGACAGCATACTGACACCAGAGGGGATGGTGGGCTTGCTGGAGAAAAAAAAACTGAGGTGGTATCAGGAATACTGCCTGATCTCTTGCATCCAAACCAAATTATTCAGCCTTATGTTTCATTTGGGCTTATTTGTCATTAATCCATAGATGAACGACAGGTGTAAATCTAGGTAACATATTTCAGCAGCTAGAGAAAAGCACAAATAGACTTAGGGATATTCTGAGTTATGATAAGTTGACTTCATTCACTTAATGAATAATTTCTGTGCAATTCCTCCCATTAGAACCACATAGTTCAATAAAGAAAACTTTGTTCTATTTAAGGTTTTTTTATCAGAAATTCAGGTATGAGTTTCCTTCCTGTATTTTTCTGACATCATCATGTTCATTCCTTTTGTCCAGTTAAAGAAGAGACTACTTTTATGGTAGAACAGATCTAAAATGCCTGATCTCCTCCACAGAGCTCCACTGCGGTAAGCGCCTTAAAAATGCCCACCAAAGAATAATGCCAGTCACAACCATTTTACAGTTTAAATAGTGAAGACAGACAACAAGTGAAAAATGGCATTACTAAGAGCTGAGATGAAGAGGCCAGAACTATCAAGCAAGACAGATAGCAAGGAATGAAACACATGCTCCTGGATTCCTAAGCCAGCATCTCTCCCCTAGATCATACCACTACTTTCATGAGATTACTCTGGAGCTTTACACTGAATCCTAATGACCCCAAATATAAAGCCCTTTTTATTTAATGTTTCCTCAGCTTAAAATAAGATCTGTATGTTCCTGCACAAGCACAGAATGGATGCTCTAGGAAACAGTATTTTCCCAGGGTGAACACAACACTATTTCTAGTTTGTATGTGTCATACAATAAGATCCTGTTACTGCATCTTTTAGTGGTTTTTATAACTTGTAAATATTATTTTCTTATCAGGCCAATAAATAAAAAATAACCTGCCCCAGAAAGTCTCAGTTCCAATCACTCCAGCATAATAACACTATAAACTTTTATTCCAAGAAAACATGATGCAGCTTCCATCTACCTTGTGCAGAGTATTTCCAAAGACAAGACAAAAGTAATAATTATTATAACCATCTTTTTATGTGGATGTGCAGGAGTATAGTGACATGCCAGGTTGAATTTATGATGGAGTAAAGGAAAAACATTAGCTCTGCATCAACTCCATCACAAGTTGTGCCTGAGAGGCAGCTGTTCACTTTCAGTGTTTCTGATTTTAAGCATAAATTACTGATGCAGAGACCATAGTTACAGGAAAATTACATTCACCTGCACTGTGGATTAATGGATTTCAGAAAGTTAAAATGAAGTCAGGCACTCTGAGCTTCAGATATAAAAGATCATGAGGCTTGGAGGATGTGCTTGCTCTCTTCGGTGTTGTACAAGAAGTGATTGATAATAATTTCAGGTAATAAATAATGATTAGGAGCAAAAGGAAAATAAAAGTATCTGCAGCATTGTGTTGGATACAATGTAGGCCAGGTCATTACAGCACAGGTGGCATACTTGCAACATTGTGAATGAAATCGAGACCAATAAATCACAGGCTCAGGCATTTTTCTAGTTTAGATTTGGGGATTTCGTTGTTGTTTTTAAATTGTTTGCTTGCTTGCTGGACAATGGAATTATGGAAAGATCATCTGTCAAACAAAATATATTGGGTGGAGTGTCTCACTCTACAAGAGGCTAGAAGTCTTTTTTAATATAGAGACTGTGAAAATACTGGGTCCTTAGGCAAGACATGCCTCGGAAAAGATTAAACCATGCAGTGGCTTATTACTGGGAGGTGGAGTACAGGGCAAAATGTGTCTGTTTCTGCCAATGCACTGCATTTCAAACCTAAATACTATATGCTTAGTACTGAAGTAGAGCTTAAACTGAAACAGAAAAGCAATGTTTTCTTTGATTCCCACCCTGCAAGTCACATTTGTATGGAGGTTTTAATGTAGGTTCATAGAAAAATCCAATAATTGGTTCTTTGTGTAATCACAAAGGCCTAATCCTATGCTCATTAAAGTAATTGATAAAACTCTCACTGACGTCAGTGGTGTGGGATTGAGCCCTAATACAGCATATTGGCTTTTAGACATACGTGTCACATGTGAGAGCTAATAAATGAAAGGCACAGAGACAGAAGCTGCTTGGAAGAACATCTTTTCAAAGACTGAATACTGTGTCCTTATCTCACAGACACACACAGGCAGCGAAATGGCTCATCCAACCCAATATTCTTCCTGCTCCAGGATAATGGCAATGTTTTTAGTCAGTGATGGGAGACGTAGTGAGGGAAAGGAATGCTTCTAGACATGCTTTAGCCCACCAAGGAGAAAACGCACATTTCCAAAGTTGTGAAAAAGAGAATGCACAATAATTTTACCCACCACACAACAGAGATGTTCTTGCAGAATCCCACAAATTACGGTATCGACTAAGCAATCTCCAACTTCACTTCTTGAAAAACCAATTCTACATGCACAAAGGAAAAGCTGAATAAGGCTTTAGTAATTTAGGACCAGCTGACATGCTGAGCATAGTAACTGTATCTAACACAAGGTAATATTTTGTGCCCAGAATACTCCTCCTAGGTCAGCAGACCAGATGCTTTTTCCAGTGTAAACAAATGAAAAAGCCTGGACTCTTTATCTTCTCCAGCTGAATTAAATGACACCATTCCATAGTAAGCCAAATCCTGGACTTAGGTAAAGTAACCGAATTGAAATTAATTTATGTTGATATTTTGTTTAGATTTGAATGGTGACAACTAAAGCAGTTAACCCTCAAAACTCTGACTTCCATTTTCAATATTGTGTTTGTTGTAATAATGACTAAAACTAAAGTGAAGTTCCATTGTGCTGACTTTACATATACTTTATTTATTCCACTTTTCCTTCTATGTCTTGTATTCCCAACAATTTTTAAAAACTAATGTAGCAGCTGTCTTTTATTTCCTCATACTCTTTGAATAAGAAACTAGTCTCATCACCAGTCACAAAATGCCTCCTTTCTCTCACTTTCATTCATAAACCCCATAAAATCCCGCAATCAAATGCTCCTGCAGGATTACACCCACACAAAACCAGATGAGGATTTTAGATTCCTACTGACCCAGAATTAAACATGCAAGTGAGTTCACATCTGGGGATTTAAATCCAAACTCCTTTCCATAGAAATTCAAAGAGGATCAGATCTGAGGTTCTGGCTTTGCACCATTTCTAATCCTAATAATTTTAACTTAATCTAAACCTCAGCTACAGAACTGTACAATTTTAACCAGAACACTACTGACAAGTTTGAAAGTGAAAATAGGAAGCTAAGAGTGACATTTGCAGCTACTGCCACCCATTAAAACACTCAAATAGACATTTAAAGAACCTCATTTTTCCCTCAGTCTGCTTCTGCACTGTTGTGACTACTGATTTCAGTGGAGTTATCCCTAACTCACCCCCATAAGTGGAAAAAGGTTCCATCTTCAAAAGGGGAATCAGCATGGCCTTATGTAGACAGCATTAATTTTCATTTGCTCTCTGTTCTTTGAAAGAAAGGTATTTTTATTTCTTCCCAAGCTATATCCCAAAATAATTATTTGCCCAAGTCATCCTCAATGAGGACTGGGTTTTTGGTTACTGAGTACATTTTTTTGGTTTTTATTTCCCATCATAAGGCATCCTGGTTTTGTAGAATATTTTTTACTAGGAAATGAAATGGGATTACCATCAGAACTTTTAGACATTGCTGTAATTCAGTTTGAAATTGAGCACATTTTCAAGTTCACTAAATAAAGCTTCTTTCATCCACAAACAGGTCAAATGTGACTCTGCAGCCAGCCACAGCACATGGGCAGTTAGAAGTACCACATCAGTTCTCAAGGCCATCTGACTCAAGTAAGTGGATTTACAGCTGGGGTGCCTGGGTTGGTCTGCTGTGAGGGCAGGCTACTAACCTGCACACCTTATAGACAGAGAGGTAGGAAAGGTCGAGATGTCTGCCATATCAACATCAACACACATTTAAAAACTATATTGCATCACATCAACAGATGCATTTAAACCCAAGCACAAACAGTTCAACATGGGTTTACAGTTCAGTTCTGCTATATCTAGGAAGAAAGCAGTTCTCTTTGTACCTAGATAAAACCTCCAGACTTGCCTGACAGCAGCAGAATTGGGAACTATTCCCATACCAAACAGGAAACCCACATTTCATTTTGCTAAAATGCCAACTGATTTCCTTTACAGGAATTCAGGCTTTCTATGTTTAGTACATTGTTGTTATTAGCACAAAGGCATGGTGCCCTCCCAGTGCCATTGTGCACTAGGTGCCTCCTGGCAGCAGTGAGTTACCCTCATGGGCAAGGACTGTCTTCAGTGTGCACCAGAAGCGGCTGCCTGGTCTTTCCGTAGCTCTCATTTAAAGCTGAGATACTATTTTTACCAGTTTTCTGATCCCAGAAAATTATTTGCCCTTAACTTTTTTGAGAAAGAAGTTGTCTTACACACAAGAGCGATGAGACAAGCCAATCACAGAATCATTAAGGCTGGAGAAGACCTCCAAGGCCCTTGATTACCACTATTAACCTAACACTGCCAGGTCCACCATGAAAACATCTCCCTAAGCACCACATTTACACATTTTCCATGCTTCCAGGAATGGTAATCCTACCACTTCCCTGGACACTTCCTTTTTCAATGCTAGACTACCCTTCTGGGGAGGAAACTTTTCCTAATATCCAGCATAAACCCCTCTGGTGCAATGTCCTCTCATTCTGTCTTGTTGTTACTTGCGAGAAGAGGCTGAGCTCCACCTGGCTACAACCTCCTTTCAGGTAGTTGTAGGAAGTGATAAGGTCTCTCCTGAGCATCCTTTTCTTTAGGATAAACAGCTCCCCTCAGCTGCTTCTCATCAGTTTTGTGCTCCAGATCCTTCTCCAGCTCTGTTGCCCTTCTCTGGACACACTCCAGCACTGCAATGTCTTTCTTGTAGTGATGGCCAGATTTGGACACAAGACTTAAGTGTGGCCTCACCAATGCCGAGCACAGGGGGACAATCACTGCCCTGCTCCTGCTGCCCACACTGCTGCTGATCAAGGCCAGGATGCCCTTGGCCTTCTTGGCCCCCTGGACACAGCTGGCTCATGTTCAGCCAGATGCAAGGTCAGGTTTATCACAGAATTCCTGTTGGTATGGCGAGAGCTTAGCGCCAGAGGGCCAGCGGCAGGGCTTTCATGTGGAGGAGAAATGAGCAGCTGCGATTCGGCGCTGCGGGTGTGTTCGTGCGCCCGGCCCCGGCGGCCTCTCCCTGCCGAGGGCACCCCGGGCAGGCCCCGCGGCTCTCCCGGACATGGCCGCAAGAGGGCGCACCGGCCCC